>NW_019379800.1:233604-255295 GCF_000648655.2 Copidosoma floridanum | reverse complement strand
TATATATATATATATGTATGCATTAGTAACTGTCGCAGTTAGTCGTACGATAATGTGTCAAATATGTCAGGATACTACACAGGCTCTTAGGCAAGAATCAAAGACATAAACAAATACGATAACTACGTACCATTTTCGTTGGCGTCAATGCTATGCAATCGAACGTAAGAGTTATAAGCTTTTAAGTGTAGTTCAGAAATTATATGAATTTTCTTATGCTAAACACACAGAAAGCCTGAATTACTAGTCAATTAAGAAAAAAAGCGAAATGTTTCAACTCTTTCTCAAAAATGCGATGGTCAACTCGTAGCGATACACTAAAACACTAAATGGTAGCTATACAAATGTGTTATCATTCAAAGGAAATATCAGACAATCTTACGTAACTAAGTGGTACAAAATTACATTTATCATTTCTATACAAAAATTTAATCCAATTTTATTACATATTTCTCATAATATTTTTGAATCACTCGGCAGCACTGCCACAAGCAGGAATTAGAGCTGCGCAACTGGCTCGTGTAGATCCAGCCTAACCTGATGACCAGCAAATTCACGCCTAACTACGTACGTTGTGCACGCATCACTTACTCTCGCAGTGATCTGACAATTAATCTGTGATTTAACTAAGCAAAAGTTATATGTATCAATAATAATTATGTGCATACCTTGTATTCAGCGTGTATCTCCTTGTGTACCTTCACCCTAGACTCCAAAGTGGTGATCCCGACGTGATCTAGACAGATTAGTGCAAGGCCACATGGCATGGTGAAAGTGACAGGCCATGTTGCGCATGCTCTCCCGTTTCTTTGCCTCGCCAAAGCGATCTTCTTTTTTCTTCTTTTGAACCTTGCACGGACAACTAGTCCCTTACAACGCAGCAGTAAAAACATGGTCGGAATCGATGGCAACAACAACTAGTCCGAAGGTGAAGGCGACAACGGTGGCAACAACAACGGAGGCAATAACAACGGAGACAACCACAACAACAACAACGGTGACGTGAATCCTCATGCAGCAGTCGAGACGATGCATAACAGCAAGCTGCCACCTTTCTGGAGAGCATCACCGAAAACATGGTTTTTTCAAACCGAATCAGCTTTCAGCTACAATCAGATGCGTTCAGACTCTACGCGCTTTAACCTGGACGTGGCAGCTCTAGACTGCGAGATCGCGCTAAAGCTTCTAGACTTTTGTTGCGCAGTGCCAAGCACAGAAAAGTACGAGTACTTAAAAAGGCATGTGCTCGCGCGTTTTACCGATACCAAGGAGAAGCGCCTTTGAACGCTTTTCACTTAGCTGCACGTTGACAATCGCGCTCCGTCGCAGCTGTTGCGTCACATGCACTTCCTCGCAGGGACGAAGGTCAACGATGAAGTGCTCAAGGTCAAGTGGCTAGACATCCTGCCAGTGCCTGCACAAAAGATACTGCGCATCCTTCGTAACACCACACTAGACAAGCTGGTAGAGGCCGGGGATCACATGGCAGACAGGCCTGCATCAGTAAATACCATACGACCACACGGACATCAACGGTCTCCCTTACCACATCGTGCTTCATCATCACTGGGTCTTAAGGCTGCCTTTTCAGCTCAGGCTGCGGAGATAGCTGCCTTGCTTGCCACCATGACTTAACTTCCGGTGACAACTTCCGGTACAAAAGCTATCAGCTACATCCAAAAGAGGCCAACGCTCGGGACAACAACGGAATCGCAGCAACAGTCGTGGCAATAGGTCTTGCTCGCCCACTCCCTCACATAATGGCTACTCCTTCTACCACCAACACTTTGGCATGGACGCAAGAAAGTGCGAGCAGCCTTGTGTCTGGAAATCTCTTCCGGCCAGGGAAACAAGTCAAGCTGCCGTCAGTACAAGTGGCCCATGGCAGTTGTTTTCCCCAAGAGAACCGCCTACATGTCTTTGACGGAAACTCTGGCCTAAGTTTCCTCGTAGACTCAGGATCTGTCGTCTCTCTTTTACTACGCACAGCCATGCATCAAAAGCTCTTTGTTCAATCTCTAAAACTGTTAGCTGCTGATATGTCACCCATAGCAACCTACGGATGCCAGATGGTCACGCTCAACTGGTCTCTGCCACTTCTCTCAGCATCCCGACCCCAGTCTGCACAGCACAAGTCTAGTCATTGTCGCTCCTTGGCAGCCACGACGAGGATGGCCTGAACCTCAGGGGACAGTATGATCGGTTGCTGTCGGATTTTTCAGACATTACCAAGCCTAGCTTACAGCGTGTTACGCTATCCAAGTATAGCATAACTCATAGTATACACACAACAGGACCTTCAGTCTACGATCTCTCACGAAGTCTGCACGGTGAGCATCTGAGCGCGGCCAATCGCATGCTCAATGATCTGCTGGACTGAGAGGTCGTGCTCCACTCTTATAGTTAATGGTCCAGCCCGCTTCATCTCATGCCCCGGCTAGGAGGAGCGTTTCGAGCCCCAGGCGACTACCGCAGTCTGAATGCGAGCACAGAGCCAGATCGCTATCCCCTGCAACTCATAGAAGATCTAATGCACCGGTGCCACGGTGCCAAGATCTTTTCCACGGTTGATCTGGAGAAGGCCTTCTATCAAGTGCCCATGGCAGAGAAAGATATCTGCAAAATAGCAGTGGCAACGCCCATCGGGTTATATGAATTTTTGAGCATGTTTTTTAACATGTCCATGGGCCTCAGAAATGCCACTCAAACCTTTCAACGTTTCATGGACTCGCTGCTGCGAGATCTCACTTTTTCTCATGCCTACGTAGATAATATTATCATCGAATCCAAGAGTCATGAAGAGCACTTACCTCACTTAAGAGAGCTCTTTGACATTCTGCGAGCTGCAAAACTCAACGTAAAATTGGAGAAGTGCAATCTGGGAAAAACACAAGTTTACTTCCTAGGTTTCTTGCGGATACCCGAGGGCTTCAAGGCACCAAAGCACAAGGTGGACGCCATTGACAATTTCCCCAAGCGAACCACTATCAAAGAGCTTCACAGGTTTCTAGATACGACGAATTATTATCGCCACTGCATATCCAACGCAGCTATCCTATAAGCTCCACTCAACGACATGCTGGTCAGAGCCCTAAAGAGCAAAAAGGAGAAATTGTGTTGGAGCAAGGAGTCTGATCAAGCATTCGAAAACTGCAAGAAAGCTCTGCGAGATGCATCTTTCTCCTTTTATTTGTCTCCACATTCACCACTGGCTCTATCCACTGACGCCTCAGACTCGACTATTAGAGCAGTCATCGAACAGCACATTGACTCTGAATAGCGTCTGGTATCTTTTTACTTAAGAAAGCTCACGCAAGCTAAGACCAATTACTGCACTTACGATAAGGAGCTAATTGCAGCATAAACTGGCCTGCAACGTCAAGGGCGGAACGATCAGGCCCTTTCTGCCAGCAACCATGCTTTTGATGCCTTACACTCACTCACTCACCCAAGTGCTCGTGCAATGGTCAAGCTGATGACGTCAAAATTTTTCTGGCCTGGCATTAAAAAGGACATCAACCGGTGGGGCCGCGCTTGCCAAGGCTGCCAACGCTCAAAGGTCAGCAGACACAATCGAGCTGATTTACAATTCTTCGACCTCCTGGACAACAGGTTCGAGCACGTCCACCTGGATATTATCACCCTACTACTGGTAGGAAACTTACGCTATTGCCTCACCATAGTTGACAGGTTCAACAGATGGCCGGTGGACGTTCCTTTGGCCGACATTACAGCTTAAACGATAGCGGCAGCCTTTACAAAGCAATGAATTGCCAATTTTGGTTTTCCTCTGACCATAACCACGGATCAGGGCAAAAAATTTGAGTCATCACTCTTCGCTGCCTCAGCTCGCATGATAGGAGCCAAACTCGTCCATACGACGCCCTACCATCCGAAAATCAACGGCCTGGTTAAAAGGTTCCATCGCACCTTTAAGGCAGCTCTCATGTGCAATTCTAGCACTCCTTGGCCAGAACGCCTCTCAATAACGCTTCTAGGGCTGCGAGGTTGTATCAAGTAAGACCTCCAAGCATCACCAGCAGAGACAGTGTTTTACACCACGCTACGCTTGTCTGGGGTGTTCTTCGTTTCCAACAGCGCCCAGACAGAGCCACACAAGTTTCTCAACCAGCTGAGAGACCTCATGAGGACCCTCCGAGCAGTACTAGTCTTGCATCACGACAAGTATCACGTCTTCCACCACAAGGCGCTGGATACCTGCACACATCTCTAGGAACTTCATGCATTATACATAATTTCTTATAAATATCATAAATAATTAACTTATGAAACATAAGTCCGTTTTTATTAATTTTATTATTCTTAATTCTTACTGCCTGTGTGTTATTTATTATAAATAGGAATTGAACTAATGAAAATTTGTTAAATCATGTATTTTTTGGTTGAAAGAGTTAATATTTATGTTTTAAGCACCAAACGAGTCAACATAATTGTATGAACGTTGATCGTATGATTATTGGAAATAAATTAAGATTATTGTATTAACGATGTACCAAAATCAGGTAAGTACTCATGTATCATGGGCTAGCATGATTATCATCTTATCAAGGTACCTTTCCACTAGTGACCTTCGTCACCACATAGCAATGACTAGTAACTCTTTTCTTTTCCTGCCCAAAATATATGTTTTTGGGTCCATTATATGATGATAAAAGTTAACTTATACTAAATTTTTTCTGAATAATGTTTATATGGCTTCCCTTTTCTTTACACAACAGTAGTATTACAAAGTAGTGGAAAATTTACTTTATTTTTATAATAATTAAACCTCATCCTTTTTAAGTGTGACCCACACAGCCCCCCATACGATCTTAAGAGGCATCTAAACAACTTTGCCACCCAAATCCTTGCCCTATATCTGCTTAGCTATTCACACACTTTAGAATTTCATGGAAACTCTTACTTCTTATTTTACTTATCTCTCTATATTATTCTCTAATATTTTTACTTTATGCATTTTTGGTGAGACCCCCTTTGCCCTAAATCTACTAAGCTGATACAATTCACTTATTCAAGTATGTAAAAAATGAAAAAAGTATTTGAAATAAAACAATGTTTTTTAATATCAAATGTTATACGTAAACCATTGCTCTTTTGGGAGGGCAGATTGCACTTCACCTGCCTACACGATAGCTGCCGTATAATATAAGGAAAACTTCCTGTTATTCCTCTAATATCCTAATTCGATAATTTTTTGGTGTGACCCTCACTTTCGTCCCCCCTCCTCCACACGATTCTTAGAATTATTTAAATTCCCCCCCCCCCTCTATATGAAACCTTGCCCTACATCTGCTAATATATGCACACACATGAGAATGTAATGGATATTTTTACACTCTTTTTTACATATCTCTCTATATTATTCTATGATATTTTTACCTTATACACTATTAGTGAGACCTTCTTTGTCCTGTATCCGCTTAGCTAAAACAAAACAGTTATTAAAATTTATTAGGAATAAGACAGTATTTTAAAACAAACAATGTATTTGATTATTTAACATTAAGTGTATTGTATTGTTCTTTTGGTGAGGCAAATTACCCCCCCCCCCACTCCACGATAGCCACCATCCAAAATAAGGCAAACTTAGCTTTATTTCTTTGATTTTCAATCTGATACTTTTTTGGTGTGACCCTTATTCCCCCCCCCCTCTGTTAATTACACCACTCTTTGAAGACATTCTTATACATTGTTAGTCACACGTCCTTTGCTAATACTAAATACTTATTCAAATTTAATAGAAATAAAATAATATAAAAAAAAGAAGTAATCAACCTTAAAAAAATAATGTTTTTTTTTTATTGTAAACATCATAAGTATTATACTGTTTTTTTGTGGGGCAGTTCACACCCTGCTTTTTTTCTTACACGATAGCTGCCGTATAAGATAAAAGAAACTTCGCTGTATTGATCTCCTTTATCCCCTCACGAAACCTCACTCTCCGTATGCTTAGCTAAGCATACACATCATAATTTAATGAGAACTCTCGCATCTTATATTATGCTCTGATAATTAAATATATCACTTTTTTGATAATACTTACACTGCTCTCTTCGACTATCACAATGCTTAGAAGCATCTTAACACCACTTTTTCACACAAAACGAAGCCCCTTTTCTGCTAAACTTGACATACGCATTATAACTTAATGAAAACCCTTACTCTCTTTGATATTAATCAGCCCACATTATTTATCATTTCAATACATTTTCGATGAGACTTACTTTCTTCCACATCTGATTAGATAATATAACACGTACACTTTAATTAATGTTAACAAAATACTTCTTAAAGAAGAAATCATAAATGTTTAGTATTATTAGTTATAAGCACAAAATTTTACAGATACAATTAACCTTCAAGTACAAAAAACTGTCTTTGCTGTGAAGTAGCCGAGGAGGCATCAGATCCATTGACAGAGGAGGAGGCCCAAGAATGACCCAACCAGCAGAGCACGGGCTAGGAAATGACTAAACTGCAGGGCCTTTGGGTTATTATCCTAGCCTTAATATTGTTGAGTGTGCTTGCTTAACTTAGATTTGCAACGTCCCACACAGGCTCATCAATAGCACCCAAAACCCACCCCCAAAAGAAGTAAAAGAGAATCTGATGGTACCAGATCCAGTCCTTGGCTCTGACTGCTGTGGGTGCGTAGGATCATGGCACCGGTTTACGAGCTGTCACTGGCCCAGAACGCAGACGTTATGTCACTGTTGTGAAACTCAAAACGTGACCCTGGCACAATGCCCAAACTGCAAACTGCCAAGACTCCTGACGAGAAAGATGGCGAGAATTCTTCGCGCGTGCGTGAGTGTCATTAGCAACCTCTGAATCTTTACCAGCGATCTATACAATATTTTTTAGAATATTATATTAATACTATGATCAAACATAGTTTATCAAAAAATTTACAAATAATAGTTTTTGCATGTGGAACATATCTTGTAACATTTTTGTATGAAAATATTAAAAAAACGTTTCATGCCATTTATAAGATATCATGAATAAAAAAATTTTTTTTTAACTATTTGTATGTTGTTCTTCGTTATAAAGATCATTGAAGCTTTCTGCATGTTAATGAAACATGAAACGAGTGAGAGGACCACGCCATTAATGCAGGCATATAAGTTCCACATGGACTATTTACGTGTTTTGACCAAGTACGCTCAATTTCATGCGTTTGTAATTGCATAACTTCTACGCATGTTTTAAAAAATTGTTTATCACCATATGCGCAAAAAGTATGGTTTTAAAATTTTGTTTGTGGTTATCTAAATACTTTAACTTAAATACGTGCCCTTTTCATAGGTGCCATGCCATACCTAGACTAATTCGTAGTTATTCGAGCAAAGTTTATTCACGTTTACCAAAATATTGTTAAAAGCTTATTAACTTGCAAAAATATGAGAAACTTTCCTTATTATTTGTTCGCACCCACAAATGTGGCGAAAAAGTGTTAAAATACCCTTTTTTTAAGGCTGAAAAAGACAACTATGAAGTCAATAGATCACTCTTAGTTAAATAATGACCTAACGGCTTTCCATAATAAGTTAGCAGGTTGTGATATGGGTTGCTTCGAATGTATCGGTACAGTGAATTAATGATATTAAAAATTATAATTAAAGGAACTGATATTTGATGTTGGCTTCAGTAGGTAAATAAAAACAAACATTGCTAAGCTACATTAACCTGAGCAATTTGCTGAATCATATGTCTCTGCCAACCGTTCATGTTAGTTGGTAGTTAACTAATATGCAGAATTCAAATTATTTTCTTAGTCTACTTTAGTCTTTTACAATAAAGTTTATTGAATAACGTAGTAACATATTGGTAACACAGCTTACTACATACTGTAATCCTTTATTGTTTATTATCATGCTAAAGAAATATCTTTTTTCTGTTGATTTACAGTATTTACAAAGTCATTTATTCACAAATTCAAGAACTTCATGCCACAGTTTTAATATTGTTAACATTACTAAGCTAGTTTAACGCGCAGAAGTCTTTGAAAAAATAGGATTAAGTATAGTATGTAAATAAACTTTCTTAACAAATAAATGCTACATTATGGATTGTGTCACAAAAATAATTTTATTTTTTAATTTTTTTAAGCGCACTACTAGTGAATCTGGTCCCTGAAATAATCCAAGGCAGAATTGTTATCTGTGATAATGAAAACAGCTGCTGTGTAAACTACCAAAAGATCAAGAAGTAAAGAATAGCCACGTCTTCTACAGTTCAAAAACTTAGATTTAGAAGACAATTGTTAACTATATTTTCATTGATTAATTTAGTTTACGAAAATAAGACTTACTTAGTTAGTGTTTTATGTGTTTATTTATGTAATGTATTATGTTATTAAGAAATAGTCGATAAAGTATTGATGTAAAAATATTATATTGGAGCTTAAGATCATATAGTAAAGATAGTTGTAAGCTTTTTTTAAGTCATAAGCTTTAGTTTTTTGGTTCTTCTACATTATACATAAGCTACTGTATTATTAAGATTTCTCAAGAAAACATTATTCATCATTTGATTAAGTGTTAATTGCTTCAATTGTCTAAATTTGCAAAACGTTTTTGTATCCATACGTTTTATACAGTGAAATCAATGTTTTGACATTGATAACCTTAAAAATATTTAATAAAACATTTTATTTCCTTAAAAATGTATTATTTTAATAAACCCTTGACACTGTTGTTTACACTCTGTTTTATTTTTCCCATCAAAAATCCAAGTTTTGTTTATAAGTGGTATGTAATGAAAAATTTTTTTAAGTTAGTTGTAACCGTATGTTCCAGCCCATATTTAAAAGATACTTTTATATCTATCTTATTCGGAAAGCATCCAAGGTCGCTAGCCTACATTTTTGTACATAAACTTACAGGCGATGTGATTGTTGGTCTTTATACTTAGAAAATGCGTTAAAAAAATTAATTTATAAGTATTAGAAAATTTTTCAAAAGCACCTATGACTCAAACATACTTACACTTATACTCAGTTCTGTTAAATTACCGTACTCAAGTTCAAAATAAGATTTAAAAAATGTTGAAATCAAATACCACACAAAAACCATACAGCCCTTACATTAATTTCATTTGGATTGTTATAAAAAAATACTACACAGTAGAATTATGTTTAGATGCTTGAAAGTTGAATAATAAGTTAATTGCCAATTACGAATCACTACCTGGATTGGAAACAATATGTCAATAATGTCAAAACGCAAATTTTATTCCTAAGTTGAAGTAACCAAGTTTACAATGGAGTAGGTGAACAAGGGTGACTCCAACACACCTGTGTTGCAATCGCCGTGGTGACTCCGACACACCTCCCCTTTCCTGCAGTTTTACTTTTCTCTCTCTCTCTCTGCGTGAGCCACGTGAGTTTTGTGGATGATCGAGCTCTCTCTTGCACAGCTTCTTTTATCTGCGCGCAGCTTGGTGAGTTTCATCAGCACGCTACTTGAGTTTTTTTGTGGGAGATGGAGCTTTCTCCTGCACAGCTTCTGTTATCTGCGTGGGCTGCATTATTTTAATACCACAAACAACTTGAACGTGGAGCTCTCTCTGTTTGGGATGCTTTAATTACAGGACGTTTTTTTTTGTATAAGTTGTGTTAGCTTATGCTTATGCTTACGTTGCATACAAGGTTTTTGGGATAAAGAAATTTTCTATACAAAATTAGAATGAAAAAATAGTTGATTGAAAGTACAGTCAAAATAGTAAGCTAGTACCTAAAATATAAGTATATTTTTATTGTAAAAAGCTGCTTTGTACACAATATTTAACACATTATCCTGCAGCATCCAATCTTTTATTGCCTGGATATTTCTTATGGCACATGAAGAGTTAATATCAAAGCTGTAGAATTGACATGATAAATAGTCCTTGGTAAGTTTAGCTAGTGCCGGACATTCATACTCCTCGATATTAATGACTCTAACTGGTAGGGAAGATAAGTAACCAACTCGCTTATTACTTATTTTTATTTGAAAAAATAGTATCACCTGCATGATATTATCTCTTGAAGATAATTTTTTTTCTCAAGACCCTTAGCGTACACGTTATTAGCATCAACTAGCTCATTTTTAAAAACTCTTAGATCTTCTCCATAAGAAACATCGCTATAATTCCAGCTTATACCATGGAAATTGGTTATCAACCATTGATTTTACCTTTTGTCCCAAAATGATAAATTTTCCTACGCAAAAGGTGACTTGAGAACGATTACAACAGGTATGGAATTTTTTTTTTCCAAGTTCAATATACGAAATTTCTTTAAAAGTGAATTTGTTTTCATAGATTTTAAAACCCTGAACGTCTACAATGTATTCCATCCTTTGAAGTTCAAACGATATGCTTCTCAGTCAAGAATGCTTTAAGGAATGAGTTGTATAGCAATGTTAGCTGAAATAAATACCCTTCTATATTAAGCTCCAAATTCTGTGCTCACACAGCTTCAGTTTTAAAAAAAGAAATAAAACTCTTATATTCAAATGCATCTGTCTGGTTTAGGCACTCTGCTTAAGCTTGTAGGAGATTTAACTCACAGCAAGACTGCATCCTCCCCATGTACCAAATTACTAGGTTGAAGTTAGGTAGTAATTAAGGTATGAAGATCATTATGGGATGCAAAAAAAATCAATCTTGATGCATTTTTAGTCTCATTTTTCACAAAAAGTTTATTTAATATCGAAAACTATTACATAAATGTACAAAAATTGCGTTCTTAAATTATATATACATACTATTCTACAGCTGTGGTATAATAATGCTTACAACTCCTCATAAACATCATCATCATCAACGTTGATCCATTTTATATTTAAATAGAACTTTTTCATACGCTTATCATTATGAAGAGCATACGTTGATTTGTAGGCTCCATTATGATGAGTGCAAGCAGTGACCCATCTCGGGAGTTGAAACGGTGAATAGTCCTCATATTAGTGACTTCAAAGCCAAATCTTTCAAGCCACTTTTGTTTTAGCTCGTCAATAACAAATATTTTCACAGCATTTTCAATATTTTCCCGTAAAATGTTTCCAATCTCTGTATACTCAATTTTTCCTAAGTCCCAGGTTAGTCCGTAATAGAAAAGTTCAAGGTAAACATTTTTTTGTTTATACTTTTGTTGTAATTTACGCTAGGTAAAAGGTGCTATAGAAAGAAATACTTGTGCTTCCGTATCATTTACACACAGAGGAAGAATAGCCCATTCTTTAAGCACCTGGTTTCTTGAAACCTAGCATATTCACAAATTATTCCATTTTACTATATTAAAACTTTTCAATTTTTGTTCAGCTTTCCGTACCCTTAATTTTTAGGCAAAGACTTTTTGTTGGTTGAATATTTAGCGCCGTGGTTTTTCAGCCAAGATTTCTTGATACTTTACGTGAGTTGTAAATTCCTTTTAACTCGGCTTATGCGACAAATTACAAAATGTAGAGCTTTTCTAAGTAATTGCACAATTTTCATTCATATCTTTTGATGTTTTTGTATAACTTTTTTTAACACTTTTCTCCGTGTTTTTCTCTGCGTTTCTCTTCATAAATTTTTCCCACTTTTCTTATCGTCGATTATCTTTTTCTTCTTTACTCCAGCTGTTACTGCTCTGATACTTATTCATAACAGTTGAAACTGAACTGACGCTAGCAGAGCCATGAATCGGCTTTATAGCTTTTACATAAGTTTTTTGACATCCCCACTCATAGGACTATACTGAACGATACGATTATGTAAAATGCTTTAAGAGCTCGTTGTTGATTGAGCTCTGAAGAATATATTTAGCTGCTTATATGATTTATTTGATTACAAATAATGCCCATTATGGAAAAGATTTTATGTACAATCTTATAGTTATGTCTTCTCCACGAAAATGGACTAAATCACGATCCTGATCTATAATGCGTAGTTGTACATGATCAATGATTCGTCTAACAATTGGTAAATAAATTTTTTGTGATGGAACTTCAATAATTTTATCTCCAAGTTGTATAGCAGATAAAAATTCATGAATTGTGTGTACTTTGCAAATATTTATGTAAGCTCCACTCGGGATATGACATTCAACTCTTAATGCGTTTATCTTTGGAACAGCTACAGGTAAGTCTGAAACATAAGTAGTATTATTTTTTTGAACTTTCTGAGTAAAACCTAATAGACTGCCTATAAATTCTTTAGGTTAAAAATCAACAGTAAGACTACACAAGATAACATTTTGAAGCGTATGTATTGTTTGGCTTAATATTGAGAGTTATGTTGCGAGTTTGTAATACCTCAATCAAAAATAACCTTATATCCTTAATCTCATACCTGCCTGTTGGTAATATAATGACTTGATTGCCAACATAAAATTTATCACAAATTTCATTGATATTTGGGATTGAGTTGAATGACGAAAGTTCTACGAAGCCCAGAACGTAGCAGTGTTTTGGAGATAACTTGATTGGTAGAAAATACTGTGCTTTTAAAATAAAAGAGGTACCAGAGAGGCTGAGTGTTAATGTTTCCTCCATGGTTGTCAAAGTGTAACTAAACGGTTTTTTCCCTATGTAAGAAATTTATATTTGTTTTAAAAGAAACTTTAAGCACAAATGAACACAGTTGTAGGAGACAAATTTTTTATATCGCTTATAATTATATTTCACCTTACTAGCTCTTTGATATAGCATTAAGTCAGTCAGTGGCTTCAAATCTCCGAAACTGTCTAAGTACACAACGTTATTATCACATTTTCGATAAGCCACCTAGTAAGTTCCAGGTCCATTTTTATCATCAAGATTTACTAGAGCTGTTCACAAAACCATGGGCCATCAGCAGGTAAACTGTTTTTCATGAAAACTCCACAAAAATGAGGAACTTTTAAGATTTCAGAATAGTTTATCAAATCTATGTTAGTTAGAGCTCGATCAGGAAATTTTGTTTCTTGAAATTTTTTTTTCTAGAAGTTTTTTTTTTAAGCCTTTTCCAGCCTAAGTCTTCAAATAGACTCCTTATCCAGATTTATGTGGTTTGAGATAATGACCTTCTCCACAGGCGATAACTTCCATGGTTTGATTATGTCTCTGACTTTCTGCTAGCTGCTTTTTGGCTGACTTAGCACCAGTTGCACTCAAACCAGCAAATAAGGGAATCAAAGGTAAAGCTCCACCAATATGTGTAGGAAGGCGTAAGATGCGTGGAATCATAACATACTTTTTACCTCTTGATTTTTCAACTGCACTACGAGCACCTTTCAAAGCACTACTAATGACATCTCGAGCACTTTTACTTTTAGTATTCATGTGTTGGAAGGCATCCTTAATAACTGCACTTAAAGCTCTACATTGTTTTTTCTTTGATCTACCCATTCTTCGTTTCCTTTCGTTAATACCCTGTTTCTTCTTTTCCTGTTTCATCCTTTTACGAAATTTACTTCTAACCTTCATAGCACCGATCACTAGGGCAGCTGCTGCTCTTTCACCACTACTTGAATCTAAGGCTTTAACTTTTTTCTAAGCCTTCTCAGCTAAAATTTTATCTGCTTTGTGTCTGGCTTTTAAATCTCGTAAATTTTTTGAGTACGCTATAACATACTCTTTGAACGCTGCGTCCAGCAGATTAACTCCGGGACTCACTCTTGCAACATGCTTAGCAACCTTATTATCTGAACCGCAATACTGATAGTCTGGCAAATGAAGCTCTACTGGTGAAAAATTTTTGATTTTTTTTACGAGATCCTGCCCTCTCCCACGTTGCATGATGATGATTAGTCCTCAGAGGTGGAATCATGACTAAGAGTTTGAGAAAATATATAATGTATTTATGGTAGAAAAATTCGCTGACAAATAAAGAACTTCAACTATACAACCGTTGTACTGTTTCATTAAGAGATTAGTTGTGACTGATTATTCATGCAGTGTAAACATGAAGTTTAAAGAGCAATCTATAAAATAAAAGGTTCCTAATTTTGACGCCATAGCAAAACAAGAAAAGCGTTCGAATCGAAATGATAAACTGCTCCATGACAGTATTCGTGTGATATTTTGCGGTCTATCTAATTGTGGTACAACTAATAGCTTATTAGCTTGAATCGTACATCCTAATAGAGTTAAGTTCAAAAATGTGTACGTGTATTCAAAATTGCTACATCAACAAAAATACAAGTTTTTAAGATAACTATTGGAGCCTATAGAGAGTGTAAAATACTTTCCTTCTGGCGAACACGAAAACGAAGTCTCGCCAGATGATGATTTACCAAATTCTATAAAAATTTATGATAATATAGCTTGTGAGAAACAAGATACTGTAAGGGCTTTTTTCTGCGTGGGTAGACACAAAAATATAGACTGTTTCTATCTTTGCTAGTCATATGCCTAAGTACCAAAGCATTTTGTAAGGGATAATGTTAATTTTCTAGTTTAATTTCGGCAAAATGAAGTTAGTTAAAAGCATGTGTATGATGATCATGTAAACTCAGACATGCCATGACAACCATGTTGGCTTCGTAAGAGAAGATATGTATATTGATGTGTGTAAATATTTCTTCAGTCTTAAAATGAGTGTCGATGTATTCGGTCAAAAATAAGGTAGGACCGAAAGTGGTGGCCAAGGTCCTCCTTGTATTGGATATAAACTTACTGCAGATAGACAGTATGACTTTGGTGGCTCATTTGCGGCTTCTCCCTCCACTCTCAGCTGTTCTTCTGCGCATACCCGTCCAGCTTCTTCTTCCATCTGATTGGCTTCCCCTTCTAACTGCTCTTTTCTATTGGCTGCTTCCATTGCTATTATGCTCAAATGACCTCATGGTAGAGTATCTGTGTGGCCCGGTTGCGAATAACGTTTGTCGTCATGTGTACTTTAGCAGTTTTGGTTTCTTTTTTTGTCAAGAGTTGATGATGACGTGATTTTATATTTTTTTGTAAACTGTATTGCTCTATAAATTTTTGTTATTCGGAGTCCGTGACTCACAGCTTGCTTAAGGGCGGGATAATGTATCATGTAACGTTTTTTATCGTACAGCGTAGTCATTAATTTTTTTGTTTGGAACCTGGGGATATCATATGCTCAGCACAGAAAAGTAAGTCCTTATGAGCATTGTGAAGAGTATTCAGATATTCGAGATCAACTTCTAGTATATAACCAATTTCAGCATTATCTGTCACGTTAAAAATCCCCAAAGGGTTACTATTTTTCACCCATTTTAATCCTGCATAAGGTAGTGGTTGAGTCATAGTCCAACCATACAAATTGTTAACATGATAATACATTCAATATTTTTTATCCCTATTTTCTTGATAACCTTCTTTCACATAGACTTCTTACACATGTATTCTGGCTGTTTAATTATTTTACTTTATTAATTGTCCTTTTTTTATGATTCTTTTATCGTCAACGCTGCTCATAAAGTGTTTCAGACATTTGAGTATCACGATCCGTTACTTGTCTCTTGAGCATTTGGGTGTGTTAACCTCGTAATGCTTCGTTGATGTATTTCAAATCGTAACTATTTTTAAGCGTAATCATATAAAGAGTGTTGGGGTCTTGATACCCATATACTATGCGTGTTAAACTATAATTAAGTGTACCCATTCCAATCAAGCGCGTATTAACGTATGTACCGACTTCATATACTGTAGGTGTTTTTGTCCTCTCGACCACTTACACCGTACTTAATAGACTATTTAACTCGTAATTATTTTATTAATTATAAATTGACAATAGTCCTTTTGAATCACATATGTATCAGTTCGGTATCCTGTACATATGAACGCGTTATGGTATACTATTTGAGATTATAGTCTTATCAGTTCTAATCTAGATTATTTATACAAGCTGTCCTGATAATAATTGTGTCCATTGCTTGTAACTTAAATTCATATGTATACATGATTTTTCCTTATTAGTATGTACATGTTTCACTCTTATCAGAGGATTATCGTTAACGAAAACTTATAACTCGATGTAAGATTATTGTAACAATGCTTATAAATTTTTTTTTTTTCTTCAGAACTAAGTTCAATATTACGTATATCTATCTTATTCGGAAAGCATCCAAGGTCGCTAGCCTACATTTTTGTACATAAACTTACAGGCGATGTGATTGTTGGTCTTTATACTTAGAAAATGCGTTAAAAAAATTAATTTATAANCAAAAATATTCCTACAATGTTCTTTTTCCTATTTAATTATATCCTGGAGGGTCATAGAATATATAAATCGTCCATAGGTATTATCCATGCTCCATATTTGATGGAGTCTATGTAACGTATTACCCTTTCAATTATATATTGTATTGAAATAGTGTAACTCGTTTTTTATCGTAAGAGATAAGCCCTTATAACTCGATGTTAGATTATTGTAACAATGCTTATAAATTTTTTTTTTTTCTTCAGAACTAAGTTCAATATTACGTATTTTTAAAATACGGTTTCAGGTTATTAAGATAAAATTTTCCTCTTATTTCATTATTTTTAAAATTTTTAAAACGTATGTGTCTAATCCAATTTTTTCGTCAATTGCTTATGGGCCTTCATAAAAATGCATAAATTTAGATACAACGTTTGCTTTGAAATTAGAGTCATTGTTTGCATTATATTTTTTGGCACGTTTACTCAATTCAACATGCATTCTTATTCGTGTATTTATAATTTTATCTCTATTGCGATAAATCTTCCGATTTCTCTAAGTACTCGTTCTATCGAGTTGAACTCGGAATCTCGAATAGATGAGAATATTGCTTTAACTTTATTTTCTTTTAATATCTTAATACATTTATTTGTTGTGAATTGAGTGCCATGATCGCTAACAATTTTTCGTGGGGATCCATACTTTGGGATACAATCGTTGAAAATTTTATTTATTATGGTAGCCGTAGTAGCTTTTTTTAAGAAGTAAAAGACTACAAATTTTGTAAAATAAATCGATCGTAGTAAACAGATTTTTAACACCCCTTGTTGATGATGGCAAGGGACCATAGAAATTGACAGATGAAATTTCGTGAGTTGTTGAAGGTTTAATTGGATGTAAGAAATTATCGTATCTTTGCGTTAAATATTTAGTTCTCTGGCATAAATCACATGTTTTTATAACTCTGGCACATTCTTTTCGTAAATTCGGGTACTAGAAGATTTCCACTATTATCTTATAAGTTTTTGTACTACCATTGTGACCATAAGTTGCATGTGTTTCCGTAACCATTCATCGTGAATTGTTTTTGGGACAATAAACTTTAAAGTGTATTGAAACTTTTTTAAGAATTATTTTTTTCTTTTTTGTTGTATTGATTTATTCCAGGAATGTAAATATTTTTAAGTTGTTCATAAATATTATATCTTTCGTCATTGTTCTGAGACGTTTCAAAGTTAGCCATTATTCGTTTTAACTCTTTAGATGGTGTTATAGATTTAAATGGTGCTATAATAATTTTTATCATTATGTATGTTAATTATTCTGCCTTGCCTACCTAGAAAATCTGCTTCACTAAAACACGCCAGCTTTTTACTTTAGTTTAGTAAAATCCGCTAGGTGACGTTGTCTTAAAATCAAAGCTACCTGCAACAGAACTAAATAAGTGTGGTTATAATACCCTGGAGCATCTCGATAGTGATGCAGTCGTCCTACAGGAGTTCAATGAGCTGCATAGAAAATGCTGTTAATAGTCTTGCAGCTAGATATCCCGGTTACGGACGACAATCTTCTGTAAGGGGGAAGGGACCAAGGTTTCCATTCACCCTGAATCTCGACGAGTGCACCAACTTTTCAGGGTTGTGTGGCAGTCCCACCATCCCGCCTGGTGCAGTTAGAGAATTTTTGGCTACAAATGTAAGCCAGGGAAGCAGCTCTGAGGTGCACGGGCAGCCACAAGCCACAACGGCTACCTTCTTAGACGTTGCGTCCCCAACGCGCTTACCCATATGTTCCTGTCTAACGATGAGCGGTCGGTTATCTGGAAATCGACCCGAAGACGAGATATTCTATGGTCAGCGGCGTACCTCCCTCCATCACAGTCTCCGTACATCGAGACTCCCAGGGTAAGAATCAAGCTACCCGTAGCCAGCTCTTCATCATCAGGAATAATAATGAAGAATAGCCTGGAAGTTTCACCACTGGCGCTTTTTAGGGCCATTATAAGTATTTACATTCCCTACTTAACCATCAATTTCATCGGTTTTTTTTAGAGGCCACCTGAGTGTAAACTACCTTGCCAACAAATACATTTTTACTACCATTTCCGGAAGCGATTCGTCGACTCAAAGACTATATTAACTAAAGACGGGCACTATTAAAACAAGTCAGCCATTCACTAGCAGACGTCACCTGCGGAGTTGTCCTTCGCAAGGCTGGAAAACCCGGTGACCGACGATCCTATATTACCCTCTCGACTCTAAGCATTTAACCAGGAATCACTGATCCTCTCTAAGGTCTGCGCTGGGCAAACCTGTAACAGCTATAAAGAAAAAAAAACTTGAGCCAATGGGACAGCTTCCACTGGACAAGTATAACTAACCAATCTTCCCATCTAAGATCACCAAAATAACTGAATCTGCAAATAAAAAGGTGCTTTAGGCACCAACGTCTTTGACGTTATACCGGGAGACGTTGGGAAAGAGCACTACAACTAGCCCCAAAGCTTCGGACTCTGTAATTTTTCTCCCGATCAGTCTGGCTTTTCAACAGCAGACCAGAGAAGATCACCCTGAGGTATCTAGGCAGTCACAATTGCTGTGAACTGCAGCCAAGAAAGAGTCAACTTAAGAAGCTCACCGTTTTCTGTAGGGCCATTGGACGTTGAAGTACCTTGCCAAAAAATATATTAGAACTTAACAAAGTTGACAGAAAACAGCTTTTAAGGTCACAAAAATTTTAAGCATGCCAAAAGTCGCAAGAGGGTGAATTGGAAAAAAAACTTTAAATGTATCTAATAAATACAATTTTACTTAGGCGTCAAGAAACTGACACAGAAAATTTATCGAGATTGAAACAGCAGCGTCAAAATCGACAAACGAAGAATCCATTACGTGAAAGATCAGCTTTTCATTGTACCCTCATAGCAATCTCTGGAATCTTTAAAGATCCTACTTCAGATTTTTAAATAAGTAGAAAATGTATTTGTGTTTTTCTGGCAATAAAAATGTAGGGTTTAAGGTCCAGGACTTTGTTGCTCTGGTAATAAAGTTATGAGATATGAGAAAACAAATTTTTTTTTAACNACACTATCCTGTAGTACAGGTTTATTGAATATAGTAGTACTACATGCCAGTAAAAGTCTCTTTACAACGTTCACTATACAAAGATTTCTTAACCGATTCTATTCAAACATTCAACGTATACTCAAAAAAGTATAAGGAATACCCAAAAAAAATGGCGGATAGATCCTACTTCAGATTTTTAAATAAGAAGAAAATGTATTTGTGTTTTTGTGGCAATAAAAATGTAGGGTTTAAGGTCCAGGACTTTGTTGCTCTGGTAATAAAGTTGTGAGATATGAGAAAACAAATTTTTTTTTAACAATAATTTTTTGGGGGTTTAAAATCTAAACAGCTCTAAAAAATAGCCCTTTTCGTGAATTACACGGAAGAAACTGTTAATTAACGGCTTCTTATGGCCATTGATTATTTTATGGCATAAAGAACGCACGGTACTTTTCAGCATAATTTTTTTTTTGAATTTTTACACCTTATTATTTGACCAAATAAACTATGTGGATTCTGAAAAAATATGTTTTTAACAAGAAGATTTTTTTTCTGAGATGTGTCAGAAATATGTGTGAAATTTCTAACTGAAAACGTGTCACATTACATGTCAACACACTACGGTGTTTTATTTAGTAAGTCTCGGGTGAAGCCGAGACGGGGGGCTGCTAGTGTATAAATGTAGCAAGGACGACTTTTGGGCTCGTACCCTGAATTTCGTTTTTCCATCGATATGTTTCACACCTTTCTTTTACTTTTTTCTTTAAAGATCATATAGACCACTATCTTATGATTAAAACAATTACCGTCGAATCGACAAGAAGGCAACAGTGGGAACAACTGGTCCTCGTGAAAAGGAATCGTCGTTAGGAGCACAAGATAAGTACACCTTTCGCGGGCATCCAAAATCCTTTCCGAAATAGTATGCTTAAAAACACTAGCATTGCTGACATCAAAAATATTCCTACAATGTTCTTTTTCCTATTTAATTATATCCTGGAGGGTCATAGAATATATAAATCGTCCATAGGTATTATCCATGCTCCATATTTGATGGAGTCTATGTAACGTATTACCCTTTCAATTATATATTGTATTGAAATAGTGTAACTCCGTCAACTTAAAATTAATGTATACTTAATATAAATTTCTCATCTACTGCATACATACACATGCATTAATCCATACTTCGGTAATGTAGTAAATAAGGCCAAGGCCGTTCAAATTCTAAGAAGTTCATGCGCAAGGACGGCCGTTGGCCCGAGTCAATACCATAATAAGTTAACACTTAAGGTGCGCAAAGACTTTGAAGAAGCTGTAAAAGCTTATAATATTGTATGTACGTATGTAAATAAATTTGTAATTCGTAGCAACAAAAGTTTACTTTTCGTTATGAAACTACGCTTCATTTTTTATAATCCTTTTGTTAAGAATTTTTTTTAATAACATTAGAGATATTTTTAATTTGAAAATTAAATTTTGTTTGAATTTTTTACTGGAATTGTAGTTATCGATCTTACTGCTTTACGATGCCAAAATTTTTTTTTAGTATATCATAAAGAAAGTTGTTTATTAATTAATCATTATCAAATTGCTTGAGATATCGTATGGAAATCATTTCTTTTTAAAAAACATTTGACGTATCTAGGCTGTTTATATAGTATATGTACTAGCAACGATCTAAAACTTGCATAAGTTGTACTTTTATTAAAAGGTAGTTTTTTATGTATAATAATTAAAGTATTGATGTGAGCACGCAGTGACTCTGTCGGCTAGTTTTTGGGACGGCACGCGGGAGACTGCGGGTTTGATTCCCGGCCAGTGCGACTCTCCCGAGTAACCACCTCTGTAATTTTTCACATCAATGCCTCGTAGAAAGACCAGCACAGCTCAGATTTTTCAATGTTATTTCAAATAGAAAAATCTGAACTGTGCTGATCTTCCTGCGAGATGTCGACATGTGTTTTTTCACCACGCAATACTCCTCGTGAAGGGATGAGCGACCTTCTCGTAGCAAAAATTTCTTACCATATAGATCCTTCGCTCTCGAGGTGGTCTATGTGACATCATCACGGTATCAACAAAAACTAAAGTAAATCCAATAATGTACAACCATTAATACAATATGTAACCATTACTTGTACTATGTAACAAATATAATGTAACAATGTGCCTTACTGTACCAAGGCTATATGTACTCGTTTACAATAAAGCCTAAAAATAAGTGAACTACGTAAGTAAGTATTTATTTAAAAAAAAAAAAAAAAAAAAAAATTTAGTGTATAGTTCAGTATATTATACCTTTAAGTAGTACGAGCATAGATTTGGTCAGACGAGGAATTGAAAACGTGTAACTTAATCAAGTATATTATAATCCAGATTTGTATAATACAACAAAGTTATCTATCAAATAGATTGAATGTCTCTGAATAATTTGCTTTTAAAAAAATTCTACGAGAGGTGTACAGGTGTCTGTGTGAAAAATTCCG
>NW_019379800.1:161131-220222 GCF_000648655.2 Copidosoma floridanum | reverse complement strand
TGATTTTTGATTTCTTAAACGTTTGGAAGCTTGGAAGAAGTCCATGTAATTTGAATTATTTTTGCTTTAATTTATGAGAACACAAAGCTCTCTCAGCAATTGAAACGTTCCATGATTTCTGGCATACAAAAATGGTAATAAACTTATCAGTGAAAAAAAAAAATTTTTGATTAAAAAATAAATCAAATAAACTGAGGTCTAGGTTGGATGTTGTTATTTTTCAATAAAACCTGTACAATAAGTGACAATAGACCATAGTAGGACATATAAAAGCTATAACAATTTGTTTTACTAGTCTCTGATGAAATGTCACTACGGTACTCAAAATGTATCTTTTTAAATATTATATTCAAATTGTTTTCTTACAAAATTTAAGATTCAATAACTTAATAATTAGGTAGAAAAGTTAAGCTTGTCACCACTCAAATAGGATACCCTGAAAGTAGCTAAAAGCAAAAAAAGGATATACTGAAGTGAATTATAAATAGATAGCAATAATAATCATATCGAACTTTAATCCAGAAATGTTGTAAGCCCATTCTTTAGCATTTGTGCCGTTTATAATTCCGTAATTTTTAAGATTTTTAAGAACATGTTAGTTAAAGTTACTTAAAATGATAATTATGATTACTGCTTCAATATTTAAAAACTTTGTTGCATCGTTGCATTGTGACGTTATTAAAATTAATTAGTATAAGTAATTTTACAGTTAGCTTCTCTTTGACTGTGAGCATTATAGTGTGGGTTAATCATCAAAAATTCGAAAGATTGAGCTTATGAGGATATACTAACTGTTTTTATAGAAAACTTTAAAAATAGAAAAATTAATAGAAATTTTATAGAAAAAATTTAAAATGTATAAAAAACAACTTTTCCGTGCAATTATACTGCTAGCAATAACAAAAAAAAAACTATAAATTATATACCTGTTACTAAGTAAAAAATGTTTGATATTGCTATAGCCTAAGTAAAACGATTTAGTTTGCTTCTAAAACATACATACTTACGCCTGGCATTTTAGATAATAGGCAGTTATGCTGTAAAACATGTGTTAACGTTTTATACCTAGAAACCTCACATCAACGTAAAAAACCACCATGATAGTTTGAGCATAATCGTGAAAAATTATGGATATTAAGATGCATAATAAATAGCTAGTTAAAAAATTGCAAAGTAATTGTCGAGCCGCTCGCAAAGACCAGAGTTATGATGCAGAGAGGGGTCATAGCCTACGGTAGCGGCTCGCCGCACCGTCGCATCCACGGAAAATAGCCAGTTTTTGACATCGATTTTTCGCGTACTTTTGGAATGTCAAGCAAAACGATGTTTTAGTAGGTTTTAGAATAACTCTTGACAGTACAACGTGGTTGGAAAAATAGCAATATGTTGAAAAACCAGCCACGTTCAACTTTTTGTGGAGGGACCATTTTTGGCTTCTGGCAATGGTTTGCAAGAATTGTACAACCAATTTTTTTAAAATTTAGTGAAAATGTTAAGGGGCACATGGTCTTCCTGGTATTTAATTTTCGAGTCTTAATATTTAAAAGAATGCAAGTAACAGATTTTTCAAAAAACAGTCCAATGTAGCACTTTTTTGCAAACTGCAAAAAAGTAGCGAGACCAATTTTATCCTGACAGGGGTCACTTTTTTCGTTTTAAAATCACGCATCTTTTTTCATTCTTATAATTTTTTATCTGACACTCCAGTTTTTGTTCTTGACGCAAAAAACACTTTCTGACCATTTTTACCATTTTTTCGGGCCATTACCTGACACAATTTGAAGTCTAAAACAAGATATGTTGGTTTTTAAGCTACTTAACTACCACCCAGATCTTTCACGTTAGAAGCAATTAGAAGTGAAAAATGACCATGCTTTTTTGATTATTTTGTCCTATCATAGGCGACCAGTCAGTTGCAGTGCGCATGTTTCAAAACACAAGTTATGACTGGCGTTTGCATTTCAATTTGTTTTACATAATTGTACAGTTACTAACATAGGATTTAACATTAAACGTGCTTAATTACAAAATTCAATAAAAACAGTGATTGTAATAAGAAATGTAAGTAAATGTATTCAAATTTTCGTGTATATTGAACTTTAGCTTTTTTTGATGCATTAAAATTTTGCTTTTTTGATGTTCTACTTTCGCAATAACTATAATATGTCTACAAATTTTTGCATTACATCGATATTAATTTTGTTGTCCATGCTATTCTGTAATTTCTGCGAGATTGAAGCTAACTTCTATAAATCATCGTATATGCAGTATTTTTTCCATCGAACCTTCAACGAGCTCAATTACAGAGCAGTTTTTTCGTGAACAAAATTTACACATTTCTGTGCAAAATTAACTATTAAGAGCTCTATTTCACTGTTATGAAAAACCTTTTTACAAAATATATATAAAAAAAAAAAAAAAAAAAAAAAATGCCAGCTCTACATTTAAGTGCCCATCGCATTAGAAGAATAATAATCTTCATTTTACTGCATCAACTTTTTTCCTGTAATACAATGACGATGCACTGGGTAAAAATTTGTTACTAAAGCGTGTTCAATCTTAACTACTAGTAGTAACTATATAATTATGTAAGACGTATTGAAATTCAAGCACCAGTTGTAGCCCGTGTTTTGACCCGTGCGCACTGCAACTGGTTGGTCTCCTAGTCACAAGAGAAGGGTACAGATGGGAGAGCGTAGCTACCGCAGCTGTTACAATATGATTTTCTTAATTTTTCGTTAAAATCCCCTTTCAAATTAATTGATACAGTGCTCTGTCAGTGTAATGCAGAAATACATAAAGATGATACACACATTTTTTTTGCAATGAAAAATTTAATTATTAGTCCGTTATCGAAAAAAGAACTTGTATCTCGGCGTCAGAGTGAGCACTTTTTTTTTAAATTTATGTTTTTCTTATGACAAATCCAACAACGTTTGTTAGAAAAACAAAGAATGCAAAATTGACTGAGGTATTTGCAATTGTTTAAGTTGCAGAATACAACTTTTGCTGGTGAAATGTAAGAACTCAAAAACATTAATTTTTTTGTCTGTTATCATTAATAACATTAAATAGACTGTTCTTATCAAAGTTATTTGTCGATAAATTAACAGTCAAATTTTGAACATTACTTCAGAGTTTCACTATAAAAACTTAATTAACAAAAAACTAATATTTATTTTGCATATCAACATCTAGCTATTTATATTGGTTATACCACTAATCTTCTACATTTTTTTACAGTTATATTCAAATTAAAACAATAGTTTTTCTCACGTTGATCTAAAGTTTTTTTGGTATACAAAATTTTTTTTCGTTTTTTTGCCATTAATGTATTATTAACAATTAATTATTGATTAACGAAAGTATCTTTTGTATAGGGAATTTGAAGATAATGAGATTGGTTGTCAGCAAATTCTTCTCAGAGCAACAAAAGCGTAGACATTTGCAAAAAACTAAACAAAAAATTGTCATTTTTTTATGAATTGTTTAATGAATAAACGAACCCTACTTTTAATTTAGACAAAACTATTTTTCCCGTTCTCCTGGAGAAATTGTGTATGAGCACGACTTATTTTTTCTCCACTGAAAAACATAAGATTAAATCGTTTTTTTTTTGGTCTCTGGGCAATGGACTATAGATACAAAGGCATAGGATAGTACAGTAATGACTCCTTGTTCAGGGCATCTGCAACCTGTGTTCGAAAACATATTTTCGTGTTGTTACCAAGGTCAGTGACGTCTAAAATGCATCTATGGCTGTTGCAAGACAAGAAAATAAGATATTTTTGTTAGGCTTGTAGTTTTTAAAAAATCAATTTAAATCAGAGATAGTATTATTGTCGGTATATTCTTGAAATCAGTAAAACTATTTTTGTCTTAATTAATAGTTGACGTTCTCGTTAAACTCTAATTCTTGATCTCTTTTAATTATACTCCCTTCAAACGTATATAGTAGATATTAACTGCTAATAAAATAGAGGATGTGCAAATTATACATGATAGGATTTAAAAACAAATATAATACATAGCTTATTTTACAAAAACTCATATACTTGAAGAGTTGAAACAGACTAATGCTTAAAATGGATGTGGATTAGTAAAAGGGATTTATTTCTATGGTGTGTTGCCGAGATAAGCTAAAACTATTTTCGAACTTGGTAGATCTGCATGGAATAAATGTTAACGATGACTTTCACTTGTTTATTAAAGAGAAACATGAGTGTTACGGGCTCTTATAAAATCTTATCATAATTGGCTCAATGGCGTTGATCATTAATATTAAAATTTTTTTTACATTATATCATTAACTATAGAAGTTTCAATCCAAGTCAATAATTCAAGTCGATAATACAACATTAAATAAAAATTTAAAGATTAACATAATAGCGTTTACAGGATTCTTGTAGTAAAAGAAGCGTTACAGGTTTTAATACGTGCATTGTAAGATCGTTATTGTGACACACCTATTAAAAATCAATTTCTGCCCATGTCATACACAAAACAGCTATTTTTAAATCTATCAACTTCTGAGTCCATCATTTATCGTCTTGCAAAATACGTGACTTTTTTTGAAAATACGAAATCTTAAATAGCCACAACGAAAAAAACAATTTGAAATATCAAATAACTGAATGACGGAAAGTCATTAAGCAGTTGTAATACAAGAAAAATTTTTTTAAATAATTTTATTGGCTTGTCCTTTTTTTTTAAGGATCATAAAGTGACTAAACATAGTGGTAAATTTTGTTCTTGTTACATTTTGAGAAAGCATTTGCAGTTTAGCAGAACACACGTATCTACATATGTGTGTGTGTATATTGTAACTCTTCAACAAAAATAAATAAACTAAACAGATGAAAAAGCAAAATACGTATAAAAGTAATTGCAAAAAGTATTTTAAAAAAACAACAACTTATACAAACTATTATTACTTAGACAGCTTCATGAACGTTCTGGATCAACATAAAAAAGTGAGCGAACAAGATTTGAATCACTTGAATTGAATGGCGGTAAATGCAAAATTTTTGAGAGAACTTGTGTAAGAAATTGTAAGTGGTACAAATTCTTCCCATTGCACAAGTCTTATTTAGTTTGTACTACCGTCATAATTACGAATTTTTTTTACTACCTCACCCGAAAATTCGAGTTTTGGAGACAGTGTGTAAGAATGAAAGCCAATGTTCCTTCCCTATCGACGCGACATCTATATCACGTACAGGGGTTAGGAGAAAAAACTCCCTGCTCTTTACTTTTCCTTGTTTGAGAGGGAGGTAGACAGAGAGAGAGAGAGAGAGAGAGAGAGAGAGAGAGAGAGAGAGAGAGAGAGAGCAAGCTGCAGTGCAAAAAAGCATAAGTATTAAGTACTTACCTACGCTGCGTTTTCTTATTTTTTAAAGTGGAGTAATCTGTTTTCATTTGCTATATTGATGATTTACTGAAGAAAGGAGCTCCCACTAGCCAATGGAGTGTTGGGTCTTTGCTAAACAAAATGATGCAAACTAAGCATGGCTTTGATATTAATCTATATTTTAACTCAAAATGCACTCTCCAAACTCTCTACTGTTGTTTTTATTTGTTGTAATATTTTATCCACTTCCACCCCTTTTATTTTTGGCATTAATTCTTTTAACTTTAAATTCGAACTTTAAAACTTGGCTATGCGATTCTCGTCCTCCTTCTGGCTCGGGTCCAATCTCGTCTCTGATATTTGGACTGTGAAATCTTTCGCTAGGTCTATTACTCCAGCCTTCATTACTTTAAATGTTTTGTGTTTGGAGCGATCGCACTGTACGTGTAGCTTTTTCTCTCCCATGGTACTAAACGCATGTTGATTCTTTGCGTAAAGACGTGTCCAGTATGTACCCTTGAATTTTGCTAATACTATCGGGCATTCTTCCAATTTCTTTACAGTCTCTCCTAGTATAAGCCATATGTCACAAAGGTTATCCTTCTCTATTCTTGTGTTGGCTCCATTCGTGCACATATGCTTGTTTTTCTCAGCTTTTTGCATTGTACCACTGTCTCCCGTGCTACCAGTGCGAATCTTTTTTCACTTGTGCTACCTGCTATGTCTTTATATGCTGGCTGTAGATAAGTAACTACGTTCATCATATTTAATCCTTCTTGTTTCACCGGCAATGGTGATATCCTGAGTAGATCCAAGCTTTCTCTTATCACTAGCGGTATCTCGATGTAGTACATAATTTTTTTATCAAATGCTCCTGTTGCTATCTCTGATATCTCTGCTATCTCTTCTTCTGTCGTGTTTGTCTCTCCTGAAAACCTGAGGTCTGGTCTCAATTATTTTGCTAATATTTTTGCTTTCGCCATTGCATCTAGCAATGCATTCGGTAGATGTAACATACCTTGGCTTGAAAAATATATTATATCCGTCGCTGTTTCAATTTTAGTCACAAGTTCTTCGGCCAATTTCGCAAATTTTTTTGCTATTCTTGATACTTTGTTGTATCCACATATAAGTTCCGTTAATATTTTCAATCCTTCCTCTGTTACTTTCCCTGCTTCGTCTTCATATCTCTTTATATCCTTAAGAACCTGCTTGTGGTTACCAAACGTTGTAATCCACATTTGTTCCTTTAAGTATCTCGTAGTGTCAGTCGTGTGCGTCAAGATGGATTTCACCAACTAGTTTAACTTTTCCTTATCTACTTCTATTATTCATCCCTAAAGTGTATGCACCGTTTTAATCTGGCTCTCATCGAATTGTTGGTCTACTACTGCCTTGTATGTCACTTCCATTCTCTGCAGTGATCTTGAGACTTTGCTAGTAGCTCGTTCTGCCTGATATTCACATTCAACTCTGTTTTTTGTAGTTAACCTATATTTCCACTCCGTTCGCCGGCTTGCTTGTAAGAATGCCTCTATCCCTTGAATGATTTGGATTCAATCTACATACCATATAACTTTTCATATTGACAAGATTGATTGAATCAGACCCCGATTTTTTACTAGTATTTGCAGATTTATTTCGATTTGCTCTATTTTTCCCGGCTGTCTTCCTACCAGCGTGGTTTCAACCCTAAAACATAAAACAGTTACCCCTTTTTTTCATTCTCACTCCCGTTTATCTTAAGCTTATAGGCCCCTAAATCAGCATTGGTTAAAAAAAAAAGTAGTTTTAACGTTAAATGTGTATATAAATGCCCATACAATATAATTGTTTAATTATGTATTACTTTGACGTTTATGTGTATTTATATTTGTTACACCATGTATGTGTATGCTATAAGACGTAAGGCATATAGTGGTGTTGTTCCTTAAGAGTTTTCTGTTTTGCTCAAAATTTTCTTTTCTTTTTCACGTCGCGTGTTAAATACATAAGTGTCTGTTTGTTTATAGCGTCGTGTTTGCAAATTTTCGTGATATTGGTGTACGTGTTTGTTTATTGTACATTTTGAGGGTCAAACGTCATATTACGGTTTGTTTATGTTCTGGCAAGGATGAGCTTGGAGGAGTAGACGATTTTGTGATCATGTATTCCCGTAGTGAGCAGTATGTTACACTAGGACCAATACTTTACTCATTTTCCCTTATTGTCCAGGTGCATGTCATGCAGCGCCACTCTTGGTGTCAAAATCATGTAACCGCAAGTACCCACACTCTACGTCAACAGCATACACTGATGCACTCTTTTAGTAATAATCAATTAATTAGCAAAAAATTAGTATATTTATTCACTTGATAATGGATTCTATTATAAAAACAGGCTTTAAGAATATCACACACTCGATTTGTTTTAACTCTGAAGCCTTAAAAAAAGGTTAACTGTTCCTTAAAAGTAGTCATGTGTGTGATGTTACAGAATTTTAAAGTGATGGCGTTAGCAATTTAACAAGTGCCGTAGTAATAAGGCAGACCTCGGTAACTTTAGCTTTCTACAGAGTTAACCTGCATGTACGTTTTATTTCGATTATTTTCAAAATTGTCTAAGTTGCAATGCACATGAAAGTTACCTTTATTGACAGTTGGATAATCATCGAAACTGATGTAATTTTACTCCATCTGTCTTTGCACTACAGTTACACAGAACAACACTGCACTTTCTTACACCCATATTTCATGAACGTTTAACTAATAGAAATAACAATGATCATGTCTTATTTCGAGTATTTATCTTTCTTTTTGCTGTCTGCTTCTGAAAGTGTGCTCTGGATTGAAAATTAACGAGGCTTTATTAATACATTGTTACATTCGAACATTTTACAACCGTTCTTGGCACAATATAGTTCATTTTTTTACATTTGTGTAACTACAATTTTGTAGTATTTATGCATACGTGATGACAACATCTGTAAACTTGACGAAATACTGTTAGTCTTTCCTTAATTAAGCAAAAATTACATTAATTTGGTACCCCCAGTTTTCTGTTTTCACCACTACGCACGCTGAAGTCAACTTATCTATTTCCTCCAATCACTTTTACCTGGCCAATAAACGTATTATTTCCTTTCCTTCTTATTCGTATAACTGTATACATATTTTCTCCCTTCTCTCATGTGGCAGGATACCGCAAATTCTGTTTGATTTTTTTTTCTCACTACTGCTCACTAATCAGTGTACTTGCTGATTTTGTTTAGCACTCCTTCTTATTATTCCCTTGCAACAAAGACCAAATTTTCGCTATGCCTGGTGTGAGCGCGATCTTTGATATTTTTGTGCGGTTTCCCGAGTTTTTGTAGCTTGGTTTCGAAAAACTTGGTACGCTGGTTAAATTTCTGTCTTCTGGAGGATCTCCTTGTCATCAAGTTCAATTCTGCAGGAAAAGCCTGCCTACAACATGCCACATTGCCATCACGTACATAGCAGTTTATGTGATCACCAACATGCTTTACCTTCTCATGACTTTCCGTATAAGCATTTTTCATTCTTTTATTTTTGTTTTCTTACATTTTTTTTTCAATTATTCTGATTATTCTCCATTGCAGGTCCCCATCTATACGTGTGCTGGCAGGTGCCTACCACCGGGCGACCTTCTCCTGCAACCGTCATTGTAGTTGAGGCTTCTACAATCCTCGTGGCCGTTTATTGTCCTTTACACGGTTCGGTAAAGCCACTAAATTATTAGATATCGTGTTCTTGAATTCTGAAATTTTGTTCTGTTTTAGTTGTATATGTGTCTTATCGTAGACCCGTATGCCTGCTTTAGCGTACCGAGGCCTCTATGTGAACCAGGGTGGCTTCGTAACGTGACCCCCTTGCAATTGCGGCGATACCTATATTGTGAGGACGTCAGAACTTTCGAGGTTTGGTGCCCCAAGTACCATTCCTCATTACATTTTAAGATCACGAAAAAATGCCTCACATGTTATTTGATGGCCAAGTATTAAGGAAGTACTGCTGGACTCTCGAATCTGCGGCATCGTACACCGTCGTCATCGGGTGTAGTTGCCACCGAGCTTTCATAGTAGTGGTGGCCAACAGGAGGCTTAACGTGGTTTCCTATCCTCTTGACAGCTGACTGATAATTCAGGGATGTTGTCAGTTGTTATAATTCTCATAATAATCACCAGTTATGTGCTTTTTATAAAAAAAAGTTGTTTTAGGTGGACGATTCAGCTGACAATCTGTTCGTTGCTAAGGACATGATCGCCAATCCAGTGTCGTCTTACGACGGCTATGTGCGTCGTCTGCGGGAGCTGTTACTATCCAAAAGTGACCATGGTAGGGGCGGAATAGTTTCTGACGATGGACGGAAGATGAAGGGGAGAGAGCGAAGAAAAAGCCGTTGGTTGCGATTTTGCGGCTCTTTCTAAAAAGGTCATAAAATTTTTTTTTTTTAGTTGCCCCTTTTCATTTCAGGTCTGGTTACTCCATGCTCTTCTTAACCCATCTAATATGCAACGAAAAAAAATTGCTCTTTCATCTTTTTCTTTACATATATATGTATGTATACACGTAAAAACGTATCTATGTAGCTAGAAAGTTACATTTTGAGTGTGTGTTCTGACGGTAAACATATGTTCTAATTATTTTAACACGATCTTAACGATTGTTCCACAGAGCTACACGTACTTGTTATCCGACTCTTATACGTCGTTCTTGTAAAGTGTAACCAAGAAAATAAAAATAAAATGCTACCTTGTTATGATATCTACGTAAATTTATTTCTTCTTATTATCATGATTATAATTATTATTGTTATTATAATTATCATCATTATTATTTATATTATAATATGTTTCTCTCGTGACCTTAACTCCTCAGCCTGTCCTAACTTTAAAAGTATTATATCTCTCTTTTTGTTACCTATTTACTTCCATATGCCTATGCTTAATAAATCTTTGCAGCACGTCTGGGGGCCACGAAAAAGAAAGAGTTTCTGAGAGAAGAAGTGTTTATTTTCACGACTGTTTTCACCCTCTACCTGTCTACAATGCTATTATCCATAAGTAACTGTTGGGGTGGGGAGCAAGTTCATCTTAATCGATCCCGATGCCTCTTGGTCCCTTTCACTCTTCTTCCTCCTCTCTTGTTATAATCTCGCTGTCCCTTGAGCATGGGGCTTTCAGTACACAAGCTTTTTTTCATTTTGTCCACATGTGAAATTCGTATTTCTTCGTTTCTGTGTAATTCCACATTATAGTTTCTATAATCAATGCCAACTATCTCGTACAGCCCTTTGTATTGATCACCAAATTTTCCTTTAGACGGCTCTTTTAGTACATACACTATTTCACCTTACATAAAAAAAATTTTGTGTTTAGTGTCTTGTCATGGTAGTACTTTGATTAGTACTTGTCTTGTGGTTGGGTCATTACTGCCAATGCTCGTGATTGAACGAGTGTCCCCGTTATTTTTTGGAATAACTCTGTATATGTTTGACCCACCTCTGGATTCTCAAGGCTTGACGGGAGTTTTACCTGTTGGCCGAATATAAGTTTGTAAGGTGTGGAATCTATGCTCTCGGGCTCCGACGTATTGTAAGCAAATATACACAACGGCAGCGGTTCATCCGAATTCTCGGTCTTGCTAACGTGAGCTTTCAAGTATTCTGTTAGGACGTGGCGCATGCACTTAATCACCCCATTTGTCTGAATGGAATGCTGTGTTCCCAAGTTTTCCAATTTTGAATAATCGCGTAAACTCGTCAATCGTTTCGTTCATAAAATGAGGCCGCTATTCTGATAATAATTCTTAAGGCGCTTCAAAGTATGCTAAAAATGTATGCGTTGAGGCTTTTACCGTTTATTTAGCTGTTACCCTTTGTACCGGTCTTAATACAATACATTTAGTTAGCCAATCCTGTATTAACAGGATATGTGTATAGCCGTTTGTTGAAGGCTTATTAATTGGTCCATAATAGTCAATCGAGATTTTTTCAAACAGTCTGCTGAGCGTGTCTGTAACGAGCACAGTTTGCTTTGTTTTTATACCCACTAGTTTGTTAGTCTCACATGACTTGCATCGAAGTATACATTGCCTTTCGTTGGGCCTCATGTTTCTCCAATAATAGTCCTTTGCTATATTATTGTTGGTTTTATTAATTCCTTTATGACTCCCAATTGTTGATTCATAGTGCTAATTAATAACCTTACTTGTTTAATTCACTGGTCGTACAACTAAGGTGTTCATGTAAAGGTCCCTGTGACCTTGAGGCTTTTGAAAATTTTCTCATTTGAATTACCGCAACCTTTCTCATATCTATGTTTATGACGTCAAAAACTGTTTTTTCCGTATTATTTAGGGCTATTGTGTCTATGTTTCCACGATCGTAAAGAGATTCCATCGTTTCTGTATCAAGCACGCATTTGGTTATCATTGCAAATACTAGATTAACTAAATAAGTGAATGGGTGATCTTTTGCCCGACGCATTCTTTGTTATGGCTGTATATCTGAGTAGCTTCCCAGCAGACATGGTGGTTTTTAATATGGTAACAATACTCTGCATACTGCGTTTTTCTTGAGCTGTGAAAGGTTTTATAATACTTTTTCTTTGAGGCTTGTTTTTTCTGGTTCGCTTTCTGATTCTCGTCTAGCCTTGTTTAAACCAGCCTTCTCTTCGCTCTAATTATTTGGTGAGTCTGAGCTACTTGAAGTGTCGAGGGGTGGTGGTAGATCAGGTGGGGTGTATTGCTATTTTTATGAACACCCTCATTCATCGATTTATTTCCATCATGCTCCGTTTCTTTATCCTCTTTTTCTTTTGCCCCCACTGGCTCATTTATTTCACGTTTTCAATTCATATCAGCATCTGATTTATCACTGACCAGCAGTACCTTTCCCACTGGGTTTGCTAAACTACAGCAACAAGTGGCTTGAAGTGGTTAGTAACGAGATACAAGTGTACATACTTCTCATTGTGGTTAATCGGGAAAATTTCGAAAACTTCACACTTCATTCTCTTCTTAGTTCCCCGTAGATGTATACAAACATTCTTTCTTGATTTTTGTACGAATATCAATATGCAGTCATCACAACGATAATCTGTATCGGGCTTATAAAGAGGCAAAATGACCTCTATGTTCTAAAATGCACTCGCTGATGCAACTGATGTACAAAGAGCAGAAAAACGAAGCTTCTCCGAATTGGTTTGTTTTTCGGGAGCTATTCATACGCTGAGAGGAAGAGAAGCGGACGACAACGGACAATCAGCTGAGCTGCAGAGACGCAGCAGCACCTGCGAGAAAAGACAGGATGAATGCAAAGGCAACTACCAGGACACACAGCAGCTACTATGTCGAGAGTGACTGCGATAGGAGATATGTGGCAGCAGCAGTGGTGGTGGCCATTACTCGAGCGAGAGATCGCGAGTCAGTCTGGGGGAGAGTCTCGAGTTGTGCGCCTGGGTGTGAGCAGTGAGAGTTTTAGTAATTTGCGGGTTTTTGTTGTGAGAGTAGAGGAGCAAATCAAGAGAGTAGCATCTTCGAGTAGACAAGAGAGAGAGAGAAAGTTGTCGAGAAGGGCAAAGTGTTGAGAGAAGAGAGAGAAGTGTGCACGCAAGCCTGTACTCTCCCAGGACGACGAGGTCTCCAGGTCAAGGACTACGGAAGCTGCTGAGAAAAGAAGAAGAGGGTAGAGTAGAGTAGAGTGTATTTATTTAAGCTAAGGACCTACGGTCCGTATTAGCTTAGGCTCAAGTTTTTACAAGACTGCTAAAAACAGTTTATACAAAGTTAGTCATACGCAGGTGACAATAGGACAATGTACATCACAGATAAATTAATTATAATAAAGTTATTTGAAATAAAATGTTAATTATTAGTTAAAATAATTTAAAATACATTTAATAGTAAAAATTAAATGTAATAAAATCTGCTGACGGTTACAGTATTCTTAAAATTTTTAAATATTGGCTAACTTAATTGCACATGTAACAACATACAAAATAATATATAATTCTATTACTAAAGTTATTATTGATATATTTAAATAATATCTCCCCGTGGAACGGGATAACTTCCATGCTAATCTCCCTTTTTCAGGAGAAGAAACCCAAGCGATGAGAGGGACAAAGGTGACGAACGTGATCGAGATTTGGCAGCACTTTGTCAGCACCTCACTATATTTTCAGGTGAAAAAACAGTGTCACAGACTGTAATATTTTTCTATCTTCTCCGAGTCAAGCAATTATTTTTCCACTTTGAATACTGTAGTATATAAAGTAGTCCTTGTACTGTAAATTGCAAGTCACGGAAAAAAATAAGTGTGTTGAATAAGCAGTTATCTGGTACAGCTACCAGAAGCTCCTGCATAAGTTCTAAATTTCTATTCAGCTTTACACAGTTTTGTTCTGAACTACATTTTATTACATTTCTGCCTTTTGTTTTATTTTCAATGTTATCACGTTTATCAGTATAATTACTTATTATATCTTTTACTGTACTTTTATTCCCCGTTGCGGGTCTATTTATGTGTAGTGACCCACAAGGAGTATCTTTCTTGCTAATATAGTCATCTTCCTTCCCTGAACCGATTCTCTTTTTCAAAGGCTGTTGAGGTATGTTTGTATTATTATTTGTACTTCCCGTCGGAACGCCCAGAGGTAAATCCTCGGTAGTCTTGGATTTTCAAGCATTTATTTTGATGCCTGACTTCCATCTAAAGTCTCAGCACTTAATATGTAGTATAACTTTTTTTTGAAAGTTACCCATTCAGTCATCAAATATCGCTCCGATCTTTCCGTTTAATTCCGTACGTTTTCCTGTACTTTTTCCTGTCTGTGTACCCCATCGTAATTCATTTGTTTGTTTTCCACTTACGCTCTCACTAGTCGGTCTGATCTGTGCCCATTCCTTCGGCATCAGTTGGCTCCCCTCAACCGTATTTAGTATTTTTGGTTGCTGCTTATTAATATCTTGGAGCACACCTTGGGCATGAGCGTGGGCCCATCAGTCATTCTCCTTCTCTCTTTTACTCTAATTCTCGCTCAGCATACCTGCCTCTGCACTCCTTTTCTCGAGACTATGTATGGGGTCGAGGATTCTCTCTCTCTTTTTGCTCGACTCTGCAAGCAGACCTGCCTGTGCTTGCCAGTGACCCCAGTGCTTATCATTATTCGCATTTACTTCCATGATATTTGAACTTACAGTTTTTGCCTCCTCTTTACCTTTTTTGATTGCTAGGCTAGCTTTGGCTAGTTAAAATTTCAAATGTTTTGCTGGCTCAGATTTTTTACTGAAGGCCGCTGGTAAGTCACAGTTCCTTTGACACACTTTCTATTTGCGGTGTTACTGAATAATTTGATGGGTATCTATGCAACGTATGTAGTAGTCTTTTACAATTTTTGTGTTGCATTTTCGGTTGTATGTCTAGTTCTAAATAAGGTATACACCTATTTGTTATTCCCAGCACTTTTTCCATATTTTTTTTTTGTTCATATAGGCTGATTGATCTTCGAATCTATAAGATTTGTTCTCCACCATTGTTGAAATGTGCTATTTAAATATCTTTTCTCTGATTCCTTTCTGCAGTCTGTAGTGTTTGCTTACGCGGCTTGCCTCTTGTCCTTTGTTTTTTCCGTGGCTCCGTTCTCTTACTCTTTAGATTTTTACTCGCCCCTGACCACTTTAATTTCAAATCTGTGTCACTGTGCTTACTGACTGTTAACTTATCTGAATTACTCATCTAGCATTGCTTCTTTCTTTCTACCCTTTTGTTCGACTTGTCTGAATCGGATATTTCTGTCTGCCATTTCTTGTCTTTTCTTATTACTCTTTTCTTATCATCATCTTTTTTTTCTCTTCTTGTCTGTTCTTTGAATATTCGTGCAAGTGGCACATTTATATCACCATAAGCATCTTTTTCTTGCTCTTCAGCAAGTTTATATAACTCTCGTCATAGCAGTTCAGGGTTTTCCTTTCTGTCCCTTATAATTGAACTTCAAAACAGTGCGTCCCATGCCTCATTGGTTTTTTCTAATCTATAAGCAAAATCAAACTTATAGTTCCTCAATTCAGCTTTAAGCTTGTTTAATCTTATATCTGGTTTCTTTAATAAGTGAAAATTGTTAAGAGGCTCATGGTCCATAAACATCGTAAATCTTTGTCCAAATAGATAGAGTCAAACCATTCTCTTGCGTATACTATTGCAAGCTATTCCTTATCATTTTTAGGGTAGCGAAATTTGCTGCCCTTTAAGCATCTAGAGGCATAATTGCATGGGTTGTCTTTCCATATCTCTCTCTACTTCAAAATTGCCCAAATAGCATAGTCCGATGCATCCGTTGTCACCATAAATGGCTTTACTAGGCCCGGTCATTTAACTGCAGGCTAGCTGCAAAGTGCGTCTGCAAACGTTTTGAATGCTTGTTAATGCTGCTCTTCACATTTGGACCACGTAGCTTTTTTTAGAGGTTTAGACAGTGGTTGTGCAATTTTTTCCAACCTTTAATAAATCTTCTGTAATAAATGATATATCAAAAAATTTGCTTAATTTTTTTAGAACGAAGTTCTTAATAACAGGTTAAGATGGGATATACTTCCCGTGTATTTCCTGTGTATAAGGATAGTTAATAACGGAGACTGATCAGCCAAAAAGTGTAAGAAAAAAACGTGCCCTTTTAGGGGAGGGAAGAGTACGGAGGGGGGAGAACATTGGAGCTCAGGTGCCACAATCATATAACCAGTAAAAAATTGGTTGCAAATTCGAATATTAAAATAAAGAAAATAAATAATATTAATTCTATGTATACTAGTTAATATAATTGTAATAAAGTTCATTAACAAATAATTTTTGTGTGTATGTCATATTGATGCAGACAGGCAGTATTAACTAAACGGGTATTTATAATATGGTATAACCTCCAAATATTAGAAAATACGTTATATCTTTAAAAAGAAACAAGATAGAGCAAAATTAATGATTTTAACGGGTTTTTAAAGAGAATAAAAATATTGTGATGCCCAAAAACAGAAGCGTTGAGTTGTGAAAAATTATAACCTCATTTTTTAATGTTTTCAATGTACCTTCATGAAATGAAGAGGAAGAATCGTGGGAAAAATTATACAACATTTAATATAGGATAACGATAACGCAGGAACGATTATCCATGGTCATGTGTGCACATAACCTTAAAATATTAAAAGTACGCCATATCTTTAAAAAGATTCAAGATATTAAAAAAATAACAAGTCATACATGCTTCCTAAAGGGAAAAAATATCGTGGCACGTAGAAAGAGAAGTGTTGAGCCATGTTAGGACATAACCTTAAATATCAGTGTTATACATATCTTTCTATAAAATCATGAAGGAAAATTTGCGAAAAATTACAGCATATTTTCAAAGTTATAACAAATATGTAGGATATATTTCCCGTTCCTTGCCAAAGAACAACCTTTAAAATTTTTTTTGAAAGTCCCCGAGTCTTTCATACATAATAAATGTACAGGAAAGACATGAATATACCGCCGTTACCCGCAAAAAAAGTACATATTGAGCTTAAATGTGTTTACAAACCTTGTATTTTACAGTATACATGTGATTTCTACAAACATGCGAGAACTTTGTTCTTACCAAAGAACTCTGAGTCCCACACTCTGGTTTTTTGCATTTGTAGGACTTGGATATTTTCTGGTAGCTTCGATTTTCTTTGGATCTGTTTTAATTTCACCATTTTCTACATTATGGCCTAATCTTTTTACCTAGCATTTAAAGAGTCAACACTTTCTTAGCTTAATTGTAAGGTTTTCTCTAGATAATTGCTCTTACAATTTTATAAAACGTTTGCAATTCCCCTCGAAATTCGATGCAAACACCATTATATCGTCTAGATACACCTGTACCTCATGGACTTGCAGTCCTGCTAGTGCTAATATTATTGCTTGTAAAAAGGTGTTTGGAAAGTTTGTGCAACCCATAGGCATTTTTTTGTACTGTTAGTACTCATCCAGTCCCAAAAGCGCTGTTTTATGGGCATTGTCTTTATGTATACCGATCTGAAAAAATTCCGGCTTCAAGTCTATCACTCAAATATTACGTGGTATCACCAGGTATTTTAGTATATCACTCTGGAAAGGAAGTGGGTGACAACTACCTAGTGTTATCTCGTTAAGTTGTCTGAAACCCGTTACCACTGCCAGCGTTTTTCGATGTCTGGTCCTGAGTTTTTTGTTACGATCTACATGTTCGAGCTAGATGACAATTCTGAAGGTTCTATTATGCCTTCTTTAAGTAACTTCTCAATCATTTGTTCAAACAACGGAAAACGTGTAGGGTATCCTTTAAATATAGGTATACCGTTTACTGCGTTGCTTAGGTAGCCTAATATATTAAAATTTGAGCCTAAAGCCAACGGTACTTTTGTTCATGCCCTAGTATTGAAAGGAAATCGCATAGTTTGATGCTGAGGATTATCCCGTATGTTATCTTGTAGCCTCAGAAAAAATTTTGACTGTTTATCTACCAGCGTCTTGGTTAGTTGGGCAAACGAAGGCAAAGGGTATTCTCTATCTGTACACATGTTATGATGATTATCTTCATACCAAAACCTTAACCTAACTGACTTATTCTTTGATGTATACTAGTTACAGTTTTCGTCATTTGGATGCAGAGGTGACTAGTCACAGAATGGGACGAAAGATTATTCAACGTTAGTATTTTCTTGTTCTAGCCTTTTAATCTACTTTTTCTGCCAACTTGTTTTACCTAGCCCTTCCATATTCACTTGATAGCGTCTTTTGTCTACTTTTTTTTTTCTTTAGTTGCATATTCCTTAAATTATAATTTTTCTGGTCCAGTTTTCAAAACCTCTATTTTTGCTGTTTCATTTGTTGCCTCTGCTGATTTTGTACTAGGATTTTTCTTACAAGAAATTGTTGGTCTTACATTTTTTTAAATACTAAGCATAAGGACTTGATTTTTTGTATCCATCTTCTCCCAGAGTACGTACGACTCAAGGTCATGTTTAAACATAACCGTCATTGTATCCGAATATTTCTGTGTCATGAAAAACGTATCATTTGAACCAGACACTGTGTTGCTTATTCCTTCTCCGTGGTTAGGCAATATTATAATTCTTTTTTTTTTAATGATTGTTAGAGTGATGTTAGCTTCATTATATTAGTTGATTGCAGCCCATGCACTATATTTATTATTTTATTTCTTGTACGTCATTTACTTGGTGAAACAACTCTGAGGGACAATAAGTATATATTTTTAGAAAGTTAAAAAAATTTATCACTTACTTTGAAGCGAGAGACAAAGTAATGAGCGTCAGTATAACACCAGTCATCCTCTTTATGATAAATCCTTTTGAAAGTGGTTGTTGAACCTTGTCCTATCTTACTTGTCAGTGGATACAGGTGATTGCCTTAAATTTTTCGATAGTCACCCAAAGCTTCCAAAATATCACGGGTAAAAGTGAGAAAAAAAATTGTATTTTTACGACAATGCCTATCCTACATCTAGCTCTAAAACTGTTACGCGAGATTCTGAAGACTGGGGGTACATAATAACAACATGGCAGTGAAACTCAGTCAATCACTTTATTGCTATAATCCCTTAAGAGAAGGCGCTTCGTGGTCTCGAGTTATTTATTAAGAGTACCCTCTTTCTAGTCTCTACGTTCTAGAGCCCTGTGGCTATTGCTGATTATCTTTTTCTACTCTTTTCTCCCCCACATGTCCTGCTTCCTTCTAGTAATAGCTGAGGCCCATCCCACACAGTATATCTCATACTGTACATGACAAAGAAATTAGATGGTAAAGTTTCCTGTGAAATTTTTACCAAAGAATCACTCATTAAAGAAACTTTTACTAAAACGTATAAGAGACAACAAATTAAAGCCAAAGAAGCTGCTTTGCTTAACAAAAATTGAAGTAATAACCACTTATCTCCATCTTATAAGCTCACACTATCGCATAAAGAATCAAAAACTAAGAAAATAAAAGCTTGCTCTTTATATAGAGATAAAAATGATAACCGATGTTAACAATTGTAAAAATAATTAATAGTGCCTAAGTATAACTGTTAATAATATTACCGTATTATTTAATTAGGATAATTGTAAAGATAGTAATAAACACAAATTAGAAGTAATTATATTAGCCTTTAAATGTTAAAATGCTGTTGATATAAAAAAGTATTCATGAAATTGTTAGAATTTCAAAAGATGTCCCTTAATGCCTAATAAAATTAAAAGGATTTTAAATATAACTTAGTTGTTCTGACTAACTTATTTTGTTTTTTGGGCCTGTTAACATCCGCTAACCAAGAACCCTCGCTTCACTCGGATTATTTATATTAGCGGATCATCAAGCTTCGTCGATTGTAATGTATAATGTTCAATTTGTTTATCTTGTTAGCATACATACTGTCTCATGAACTTGCCAACATATATTTAGTGCTCTTACGATGTTGTCCTCTTCTGGGAATACATCATCATCTTAACTTTTAAAGTGTTTCACAGTCCAGTGGTGTAACAGAAATTTCTCATTTTGTGTATAGCTGTAACGTTGCGTGCATGAAAATTTCACTAATAATATTTAGTATTTAGAAATTAAAGGACTTTATAATAATCACACAAGATAATCAGCATGTTTTTCAAGTTTGTATTTCAAAATTTGTAACGAATCTCATATATCCCGTATCTCTGTGTAAACCAATTTAATCCATGAAAGGTACAACATTAGAATCTTCACTAGAACTTGAAACATTTATTTTTCTTCTGCATGCTGTTATTTAATTTTTGAAGCTTTTATTTCGTACAGTTCAGATTTTTAAATGTTTAGTCTTTCATAAGTCAAATATTTCATGGTTATCTTCTGTGATTTCTCTTCCCTTTTTTTTCATTTTTGCTTTATTGATGATGAACTGCTTAGACTTTCTCGATCTTATAGGGTGAAATAAGAACTTGACATTAAGTGAGAACGAAAAAAACCTCCTTCCCGAGTGTGGATCAAACGCATAACCTGTTATCTAGACAGTTGCTCTACCATTCGATCTACCGAAGAGCCATATATTCACTCGTACCATAGGTTTGAATAAGTTCTCGTTCTTCATTTGAGCTGTTTTCACCTCTAGCTCGATTTTTAATACATATGTTTGATAATGATTTTTCTATTTGTAGATAAGTAAGAAATTCAATATTATACATTTATCATCGTATCGGCACTTATATAGTAGATAGCGGCACTATTATATAAGCACTCCTACAAACAGGAGTTTTTTCGTTCGATCTACACTCGGGAAGAATATTTTTCTAGTTCTTACTTAACATCAAGATTTTATTTTGCCCTATTAGATAAACAAAGTCCAAACAATACATCTGTTTAAAATTTGCGGCAAAAAGATTATATTATTATCATTATATATCATTGAGTCTGTGATCTGGATATGGCACAGTACTATACATTTTTTATCAAAAAGAGGACATGTATGGTCTTAAGAGTGCTTATTTAAAAGAGCTGCCATCTACATATCTGCTGTTACGATAACAGCTGTATGATATAAAATTTCTTACTTATCTACTAATATTAGAATCACTTCCTAATATATGTATATATATATTAAAAATCGAGCTGGAGGTAAAAACAGCTTAAATTGAGAACGAGAACTTATCCAAACCTTCGGTACGAGTAAATGGACAGCTTCATGGTAGCTCAAGTGGTAGAGCCACTGTCTACAGAACAGAAGATTGTGCGTTTGATCCGCACTCGGGGGAAATATTTTTCTCGTTCTTACTTAACATCAAGTTCTCATTTGGCCCTATAAGATCAACACAGTCCAAACAATTTATCTATTTGAAATCTGGGGCAGACGTATTATACTATTATCATAATATACATAAGGAAATATTGTCTTACATATAACGCAACTGCTAAAAATTTTCACCTGTCAAAATGATAAGTTGTTGATAACAAATTATAGGCAGAAGAAATTCTCTTTTTAACCAATTATTTCTCAGATCTTATTTTTTAAATTTCTCTTTCTATTTAATTGATAAAGTTTAACGTACGGTCCACTGTGGCTCAATGTTTAAAAAAATTGTGGCCAGTCCATCAGATGTTTCTCATAATATCTGAATCGTACTTACCCTGTGAGGTGCTTAGTTGTACGTTATATGCTAGGTTGAATTTCAAAGGCAACCTGAACTATTTATATTTATATATTTATATACAAACGTATTTTTGTTTGTTTCTTCCAAACAACGCGTGACGAAAGTTTGAAAAATTTGTTACCCTAATTATATACATTGCAACACTGTAGAAGAATCCAATCAGAGACCATTATGCCATGCGTTTTGTATAGTAAGCTTTAATTTTAGGATGAAAGGGCCGATAAAACCGAGAGACTATGAAACGCCTGCAATGGTTTTTAAGAACTCTTGGTTTATTGGTTTTTAGTTATCATTTAACAAACGTTCTAGAGTACACTCTCAGTCCACACAAAACTGATTGTGTCTGTATCAGTATTTCAGTATAAGCTAATTACACGATCTTCCCTTCTTCCACTAAAGTCTGTTTTGATACCATATTTTACAATAGAAATGTCAGTGGGTTTATCAGCATTATTATGTTATGCATTATTACTTGTCAAACTGTGAATTGTAAAATGAGATGGCAAATTTATGAAAATCATATACCGAACTTACTTTTGCGGGAGTTTTGTATCTGGATAAGCTCAATTAAAAGTTCATAGCTATTATAACAACTGTGAATTATAGGTTTTTTTTCTTTTTTCTATAATATAGTGCTCTACGTCTGGCTTCTTTTTCATGAGGGCACCACTATGGGCACTTAGCACTTAAGAAAGGGACGAAGAAAGAGATGGGAGCTTCCCCAAAAAAAATATAAATATGGAAGTTCTGTTCCACTGAACCCAAAGCAACAGCAGCATCTTTAATTGAACTATAAAGAATTCCGTAAACTGTTTTTAACATTTTAAAAGATTCTGCTTTATCAATGCAACTTAAAGTTAGTTTAAACAAGACAATACAAGTTCTCAGAAGACACAATGTTAATTCAACCTATTGTTCAACTATTTTTAAATCTTCTCCGATTTACCCAAGTTTTTGTTACTGACTTTAAACATAGGTATTTCAAAATATTAACACAGCGAATGTTGTTCTGCAAAAAGTTGGCGAAGATTTCTAAATGACATAAGTTTAGTTGTTGTAAGCGTAAAAGAAAATCTGCGCCTGCTTTACGTCTGTACGAGAATTAATTAAAGTAACTATTTAAACGATGACAATTATAGATATTTTAATTAATATTGCAATAATCTTTTTTTTTTTTTGCATTATTCAGTGCCAATGACATTAGTAAGAAAAAAGCTGTTAGATTAAACAGTTCAATGTCAAGTTTTTCACATAACACTTAAGTCTGCTATAAACAATTCTAATGATCATTTTAACACCGAATTAGATGTATATTTATACAAACATCCTCTTGTATTACATAGTTAAATGTATGAGGCATTCAACAAGATCCCTCTGCCACTCCATCCCCCTCACCGTCCACCCAAAAGACCACTTGCCAACCCCCCATTACCTTTTCAGCATCCTTCCCCAGATTAAGGTTGCATGGGTCTCACATCTACGTTATTTTAACCCAATAACTATTGAGTTGAGTCCTCCCACTACCCCATCGCCCTTCCACTGTCCACTTACACCATTTTTCTTGCCCCACCACTACCCCTTTCTGTCCTTCACACAATTTATCTACTGTTTTAATGCACTTTCATTGTCAGTGTAGAATAGTTAAAAAGGAATCATGATAAACAAGCCTGTACTGAACACATATACTGAAGATAATCTTAGTAACAAAGTAGGGGTGCTCTCTGTAATAAGATTTATTAATAAATATGTTTTCTTATGATGTAAGACATACAGAAAAAAAGTCCAGAATTTCAGCTATTTATCTATTAATTTCAGGTCAATAAGCTTACTTAAGTGTAAATGTTGCCCGTATATCTTTGGAATTCTAGAAAAATAATTAATTCATACGAAACAAATAACAAATTTTTAGAATGTAGTGTATGCAATATAGTTTAAAAAAAATATTACATACACCACGTAAGAGAGCAGATATAAGATAAAATTATACGTTGGCTCATCTGTCACCGAAAATTTAAGAAGGCAAAATGTTGACGACTTCATTTACATGTACAGAGCCCGGTGCACAATAAAATTTGTAAGAATTGCGGAACAAAATTTTCAAGGAGAAAATTATTAAAAAAACATTGCAAAAAAGTTTATAAAAGAGTTAATAAAGATTTTGAGTAGTATGTGCATAATTATTAACAATTAAGGTAATGTTCAATTTTTAATTTTCTTACTTATTTCAGAATACAGATTCAACTATTTAAAAAAGACAATTAAATGTCGATGTGTAACCTGCAATATGTTAAAATATTTTTGTGAAAATCCACAAAAATATACTCACCAAAAAAAGTTCAATACACCAAAAACTTTATACTTATTAATATAAATTATATATATTTTCCTTTATTATACAGTTATTTCAAGTGGATTCAGCCTCTAACCCCCCTCTAGCCCCTCCATCCCTCACCCATCCCTCTGAAAATACCTTGTTCTTCGTTTGTTCTCTTGCTGTTTTGTCTATTTAATTACATCCCCCTCCATCCCGTTCCGTCTCCCTCCATCCTCCATGCATCTCCCTCTAATACCCCTCCGTACCCCTCTGCCTTAGGGATGGTCGAGAAGCTTTGGTAGGGCTGCAGACTTACACATGTTCGGCTCTGAATAAAAGCACTACTATGAGCACTGAGCACTTGGGAGAACGAAGGAAAAAGGGATAAGGCGGTCTCCCACTCCAAGGACGGATACGGGAAATCAGGCAACTTTGTTGCGAGAAGATAGCAGTCACCCACTCCCTTCATGAGGAGCATTACGTGAGGAAAAAACACATATACACGTAAAAAATCACAGAGACACTTGTCCGAAAAAATCTGCTTTGATATATTTCTAAGAAGTCCTAAACTTGTGTGATAGTGACATTTTTTAGAATAATATAATGTAATAATAAAGAAAAATAAGCTATTTGTGCATAACAACAATAATTTATTTTAAAAAATGTACATATTAAGCTTATAAACTGTGAATTTTCATGTCTTTGAAATTTTCTAACTTTGGAAATTCTTTGGCAACATTTTTTACAAATTGGCTCAATTTCATATTAACTGGAAATTTTGTTATGTCTATTTAAATATGTTGATCTCTTGAATTTTTTACTACAATACATGCATGCATTTGTTTTTTCTCAACTGTGTTACTTTTGATGTCTAACACAACTTTCTTTTAAAGTAAACACAATTTTACAAGAATCACAGGTGTATAACAATTTTCGATGTGACTTCTTATGTTCTATGAACTTTTCAGGGTTCGAAAACTTTGTTTTGCATACACTGCAGACGAATAAATCTTTTATACTGAAAAATAATTTATCATAACAAATAAGATCTAAATAATTCAGCGAGTTTAATGATATATTTTTCTCTCAACTGGATTGTGTAAGCTAAAATAAATAACAAATTTAACTCTTCCATTGAGGATTTCTATCAATTTTAATTTTCTATTTATCAATTTTTGTTAGATTTTCAAAAAACCTGGGAAATAAAAGTGTACATATAAAAAACAGATAATTACAAGTTTTTTCAATTCTTTATTCTTTAAAATAAAATTCACAAAACTCGAAAGTTTACAAATCACGGATAACATTATAAAAAATAAAACATTCGTAGATGGATCAAAAATTTCTTACTCTTAAATTTTTTAAAACAGTTCTCAATGTAAAAAATGTTTATAAATAGGTATTTTCATTTTTTTAAATCATTGAAAAATTTTGCACTAAACAATATTTTGTGCTTTACATTTATTTTCAGATTTAATGTCAATGAAAATATCACTTGTATTTTAACGTCTCGAAAGGGCAACGTATTACTGTCCATGAGAAAATAAAGGTTTTTCAACATATAATCCTACTAAATTCAAAGAGGCTGAATCTATTTGAATTAACTATATAATACAGAAAGATATGTGTATATATGTATACTAGTGAGGCTTCGTCTCCCTGCGCGCTCTGCGCGCCAACCCCCTACTGTTCTAACTTGAAAGGAGAGTCTTAAAATTTTATCTGTTAGTGGGGAGAGTTTGGTGCCCAGAATTTCGTGAGGAAAAAGAGTTTTTGATCTACATGGTTAAGCATTAGTTATATATTTATCAGTAAATTTCCACACCATCTAGAAGGTACTATTGTGGTACGTGAAGAGTTTTTTTGAACTTTCCGTTATGTTTCGAGAAAAAATGTTTGATATAATGTACATAAATTTAAATCAAGATCAAAAGATTTTTCAACTATTTGTGAACAAGAAGAAAAAGTATATTTCATAAATGGTCCTGGAGGATCCGGAAAAACCTACTTATATAAGACACTCATTTATTATTTTCTTTTTAGAGGTGAAAATATTTTGTCAATGGCTTGGACAGGAATTGCATCTGTATTACTACCAAAAGGTAAGGACCAGTCATAGAACTTTCCGTTTACCTTTAGATTCAGATAATATTGAGAGTGTATTTTAAGAATTTGAAACTAAAAAAAATTAAGGGAAGTTGATTTAATTATATGGGACGAGGCTTCTATGATTTCAGTCAATAAGACACTTTTATTAAGTGGTCATGTATTTTAACGGTAATGCATTTGACTTATTTAAGATTAAGCTTAAAAATCAATTTATACAAAAGAACTATCCTCATGTACTTTCAAAGAAAGTAAAATCAATAACAAAATAATCGACAATAACACTGTATAAATTGCAGGGATCAACAGATTATTCAACACGTAAATTTGAATTTTGATAATAGTTATTTTAGAAATGTTTTTTGATATATAATTGGAAACCCAAGCGGCTTCGATCTTTTGCACTGGGCAACGAACCCGCCCTCTGACATATAGTCATAGGCATTGGCTGTGTGTTGGTTCCTAATCTCTGAGTTTCCCTGACACACGTAAAATGCTTAACCACTTTTAATTGCCGCCAACTTAACGGGGTTATACTGAAAGAAAGGGAGTTCGCAAATGGTACCCTTGGTGGGACTTGTAATCTAAAGAGGGAGTATTTACATAAGTACACAATGTTAAGTAAGAAAAAAAATAAAAAAAAGTATCTTACAGTTAAATCTTGCAAGATATTGTGAATTTATCCATAGATAAATTTGATTAACGTTTTTTTTTATTATATCCATTAAAAATGGTTAAAACACGACGAGGGGGCAATAATGACAACCAAAAACAATAAGTGGTGGTAGAAATTCTCAGCGAAAACGATCATTTAAGTGGAATTTTCCCATTAAATGAACTACTTGATCCAAATATAGTGGGTATACATAATGAAAATCTTTTCGAAGTGACAGGGGTGCAAAAGCAACTAATGGCTGAAATTCCACCTCTCAACCTCGAGAATAATCTGGAATATATCATTGACAAAGTAAATCAAGTCATTACACAAACACACACACTGAAAGAATAGTCAATGTGACTTACACATGCGTACGATGCACTAGATACCCATATAGAACGACGCACACAAACATAAAATTAAATATGTACAAAAGACTCACAACGTCAGGCAGAACTTATCAGACAATCAGAAATACTCGACAATTTAAATAAACAATTTGATCAACTTGCAGTAAATGTAGGGAAAACAATACAAACATTTCAAAAACTTAATCAAACAGTCACGGCACAAGCACAAGCCATAGTAAATTTAGAGCAGGAAGCTGATTGTTAATACGAAGCTATCGCTCAACACAAAAAAAACGTGAAATTATTCATAACCTGAAAATTAAATAACGTACAAGGCAGAGAAGTAATCCAATTAAAAGTAGATTTGCCCACTTTTAGGACAGCTGCAAGTGATCGACCAATCAAATTCCTCAAAGCTTTCAAAACTTTCATCAAAAAGAAGTGTGGCAGACAGTGGGGGTGGTGGGGAGGGCTGTAGGGGCAGTGGGGGGTTTCAGGAAAAACTGCGATATGTCAAAATAAGGGAAAAAATGACAGATTTTTACCTTATTTTGTGGGGGGGTCAGTGGGGGGGCAGTAGGGGTCATGTGGATTGCCCCACCGAGATAACTATATAACATAGGAAGATATACATATATATATCTTCCTATACTATATAGTCCTAAGAGTTAGAGCAAGGTTTTGCTCCCCCCGCTTCCCTTCAACTCCCCCCCAGTTTCCCCATATATAATGTGAATAAATTTATAAGGCCTTATATATTAACTGTTACAAATGGTCTAATTTTCACATATGATTTTGGTTGACCATAAGCAAAAATTTTGTTACAATTATCTTACTTATGATGTTTATTTTGATTATATACTTTAAAATGTCTTTTTAGGTGATCTGCTCTTACATAACATTTTCCACAATTTTGACAAATATTTTTTTTAACGTTATTTTTATGACTTTTCAACTGTCTCTGTAAGTGATAATTTCTTTTAAAACTTTTTTCGCGTTTAATACACTTAAAATTTTTTCTATGTTTTGGCATTCCTTTGTGTGACGCAAATAGTGTTTCTTGTCTAATATTATAATGCTACACAGATCACATACAAAAAAATTTTTTTTGTAAATTTTTTCGTTCGATGATAGACACTCTTCATATGAAAATTTTGAGTTACATTTGTCACACTGATAAAATTTTGCATCTATGATGGTGTATCTGAAAACATATTACAAAAAACGGATTGCTTATGATTACATAAATCTGGGTACTAGACGGTACTGAAATTTGTTTTTTTTGATGAAAGAAAAAATTTGCAAGAAAGTATAAAAATAGTAATGAACTATAAAATAGTTTTTTTGTTACTCTACAATTTCATTCCAAACAATATTTTCAATTTCAAACTTGTTTTCTGATTCAATTTGGATAAAAATTTTTTTTGGGGTTTCTACATCTAGACAATGCAACATATAATTGCCCATGAGAAAATAACGGTCTTCTAAGGTATTATCCTAACGCATCAGAACTTTGACCATCAGATTTATTGATAGTCATAGAGAAAGCTAAGGTAAATGGAAATTTTTTTCTGTACAATATAAATAATAGCGAAGAAGAATTGTTTATTCGTAGTGTTAGTCTTAGAATAAAGACTTTATTTTCTTTTTTTTACCTGTGATTATTTAAGCGTCTATGTTGTATTTAAATAATTTTGTAATTCATAACCTTGTACCATTGCAAAGTCCTTCAGATATGCTTCAGTTTCGTATTAACATAACAATAGCGTTAATTTAAAATTCAATTCATGTGGAAGAAGACATTCTTTAATACTATTTAAATATTCTGTAGGGAAATAAATATAAATATTATCGTCTGATTTATCTTCTCCTTTATAAGTTGCTTTATCAATACTATAGTACGTTACTAATGTTCCTACCATATTATTTAAAATTTTTTCGATCAAAAAATGAGTGTATTCATTGTGAGATGTTAATATAGCCTTACTTATAAAAGAATCATCATCATTAATGAAAATTTTAGAACATACATCATTGGTTTTCCATGTCTAAGGAATTATAAAGGTTTTAATTCTGCCTTCTTCTATATAATGAAGCAATGAAGAAAATTTTTTATCAACTGAACGTATATTATTTTTTAAACAAAAAATATTAAATGAAGGCCAAAAATTGGAAAATGTTACGGTTTCTTGAACAATATTAGTTTTGCTTATGTTTTTACTACTGGGAGAATTTGACGAAAGTCTCCACCTAAAATTATTATTTTATTTCCAAAAGGCTTATTACGACGAGATAAATCTTTTGAAGTCCTATCAACGATTTCTAACGCTTTTTTCGGTATGATAGAAGCTTCATCCCAAATAACTACTTCTACATTACGTAATTTTTGTTTATCTGGCTCAAACTGGAAGAATGCACTTTCTATAGTGCTTAAGTCTAAAGGAAGTCTTAAAGTTCTGTGAGTGGTCATTCCTTTTGGAAGCAGAATAGAAGCAATACCTGTCCAAGCCATGATTTAGGATCTTATTAAAAATGTAAGTATATTCGTTATAAGAAGTAAGTATAATCGTATTCATAGGAAATCCAATATCTTTACCAAAAATATTGAAACAAACATTAGTTGTTTTTATTTATTTAGTACTTAAAATGAACTAATTCTTTTTTCTCTAATATCTAATGATAACTTTAAAAATTTTTTGTCAATCAAACGAAAACAGATGATATTAAGTTTTCGACTAATTATATTCGTTAGAAGAATGAAATATAAAAGTATTTATTAAGAAGTAAATATTTTTACTAAAAATATCGGACTAAACATTACTTGTTCTTATTTATTTGGTACTTAAAATAATTTAATTTTACCGTCTCCGATATCGACTAATAATTTAAAAAATATTTTGTCAATCAAACGAATACATACAGTATTAAGTTTTTAAATATAAAACAATGACTAAAGATATGATGATTTAATACTTTGTTGTAGAATCATGCTTTTTTAACTATTCTTTCAATCTAGAAAAATATGTCTTAAATTGCCTCCTAAAACATATAATTTATCACCAAACTAGATATTTGTATTACATAAATCACCTGATGTTCTTTTAACTATTTCTAAGAATTTTTTTATCATAGAAGCCTTGTTCTTATCTATACTTAAAATAAGGCCTAATAAGAATCTCGAATAAGGACGTTAAAGTAAAGTAAAAAGAACTTATAATACCTCTTTTCTCCAAAATCTTACGTAATCATTAAAATGACTAAAAATGATTTTTAAATTGTATCTCCTTGAATATTTACTGTTATTAGAAACAAGGCAAAAAATTGTTTTTAAAATTTATAAGAAGGTAATTATTCAATTTGCACTGCTTCTCATCGTATTCTAAAACTATTTTAAGAAGATCTTTTTATTATTTTTACTTTAAGAAGCAACCTTAAAAAACGAAGTATTTGACTTATTCAAATACTGGAGAGTGGCGCGTGGAACGTATAGGGGACGGAAACCCACTTGTATGTATATACATACTTAAAGAATATCTATACATGAGCAGACAAATAAGAAGCCCCTTGAAATATATTAATGGTTTTATAATGTAACAAATGTCCGAAAGTAAAATATTTCTGTCATACAGGCGCCTCGTACGTAGATACCTGAAAATAATCATGTTTATTAATAAATCCTTACTTATGTTATCTTAATACATGCTTAAACATATTTACATGTATATATATGTATATATATATATATATGTANATTTTATATTCGTATATAGAAAAAAAGTGTCAAGGTTGTGAGGGGATATGGAAAATGCCGCACACAAGTAACTGTATATTATAAGGTCACACATCTCTTTGTACTTGCCGTGGTCCCTCCAATGGTTTGGATCCCCCCAGCCTCCATCGATCCTTCCATGGTTCCCCCACATAAATTTAGTGGCCCACCATAACCCGTCACAAAAACTTAAAATATTTTGAGAAAATGAAAAGTGAATACGGGATATCTTGCCTAAGACCCAGCCCTCCCCCTTATGTTCTCACAAAACTCAGTTTGTTTCGTCAAGACACTTTATTGTAGGGTCATTACACAATACTTATCCCTACGTAGCGGCCCCTCCACATCCCCTACATTAACTTACAGTTTTTTGTGAGACTATTTCATGATGGGGACAAAAAAAAGCTAATGTCTCACCCCTTCATCGAAAAACTAACAATTTTGTAAGATAACCATGGATTTCAATCTGAATGCAGTCGCTTAATGTCAAAAAAGTAATAAAACATCTTCAAGTCTACAATAAAATTTTTTTAACTACCTTAGTTAACGTTTTATTTTTAAACAAAATTTTCAATTTGAAAATCATTCTATAGTTCTGTTTTAAGATACGTCTCATTTTTATTTTTATCTCAACAATGATACGTATAATTGACCATGCAACAACAGTAAGCTTTTCAAATTTAATTCAATATTATTAAATATTTGACCTAAAGTTTCTCTTATAGTCATAATAACCATAAAAACTGGAAAAAAAGGTTCTCTGTCTGAAATGAAAGAAACGGTGACGAATTAGTTAATGTTTTGTCAATTAAGCCCCAAGTACCAAAACAATGTTCAAAGGTATGATGATTTAATAACTTCTTTTACAGTCATGCTTCTATCACTATTTTGTCAAACTAGAGAGATGTGTCTCGAATTTTTAAAGCTTTTTTAAGATCATAGAACGCCTTCTCTCATGTTATCAAATCTACTTCTTTTATTTTTTTTCTTAAATTCAAAATTCCAAGTAAGAACTTTCTATATTAAGACCAGGAAAGGAGTGTGGTTTGTTAGTATATATCAGTGCCCTCCGGTGAATTTGGAAATTCAAAGTGATCAGTAATGCGTTGGGGGCGAAATGTGAGAAAATAAATAAATACAAGTAAAGTGTATTTAAATTTTCTTGCGTTGATTTATTATAGCGCAACGTTTCGCTGACAATGTGCGTCAGCCTCATCAGGCTACAAAATTAAAATTAAAAACACACAATGAGTGATCTGGAAGGCTCAAACACAAAAATACAATAAATTATTATCTAAATTGTTACCGCAGGTACGCGAGAATTCGTAAGTTTGGTTGACTTACTCGTCACCTGTCATGCTATCGACTGACAATAAATTACAACAACAAGCCAGCGCTTATATAGGTGGAGCCGCAAAGGTAGACTGTAAAGGGCGATGAACTCGATCGGGACATTTAAACTTTCGTTGTAAAGTAAGTTATGCTCTATTAAAGGAAAGCACATCCTCCTTTCTATTGATGTTGTGTTTGTCGAGTTTTATACAAAGCATTTCGGAAATAATTCTTTTTTTGTAATTGGATTCTTTGTCAAGGATTTTAAAGTTATCCCAATCGAATTCATGGTCAAAATTGATTTGGTGTGCACAAACCACGGAATCAGAGTTTTTACTTTTCATATGTTTACTAATGCGGACCTCCGCTGCTCGCTTTGTTTCACCTTTATATGACGCAGGACAATTTTTACAATAAAACTTATATACAACATTTGTCTGTTTATGTTTATTTGTTGTACCTTTTCCAAAGCGGACGATATGCTGCAGTTTATTGTTGATAAGAGGGTAAGTGTGAATATTGTAGGGTTTTAGCATGGTTAAAATTTTTTCAAAATTATTGTCAATGTATGGTATGCCAATTTTGCAGAGAGGGTAGGTGTTTGTAGTGCTTCTGTTATGATTACTATATTTGTGTCTTTTTAATCTGACCTTTATGTTTTTATTAATAAAGTTAACAGGGTAATTGTTTTTTATCAACAGGTTTTTCACCCTAGCAATATTCACACCGTGAAAACGTGTACTGGCAAGTAAGATCGCCCTATCAACCAAACTAAAAACAATATTTCTCTTATAGCTAACGGGATGACTAGAAAAATGATTTAAGATTCGTCCGGAAGAAGTAGGTTTTTCAAACCAGTCAAAATTAAAATAATTAGAATTTCTTATTATCGTCAAGTCTAAAAAGTTGAGTTTCTTGTCAATCTCCATTTCATATGTAAATTGTAGTTTGGGATGATATGAATTAAAAATGTTTAAAATTTGGTCGATATGTTCAACATTAATAAAAAGAAATACATCATCTACGTAACGAAAATAAAAAGATGGAATAATATTATAGTTATTTTTTAAGATTGAGAGACAATCATTTTCCAGGTCGTCCATTACAAGGTCAGCAAACAAAAGTGAAATAGGAGAACCCGTTCGCGTGCCGAAAATTTGTTGATAAAAAACGTTGTCAAATGTAAAAAAAGTATTATTGAACAAAAATTCTGTACATTGTCGAATTTCATCAACCGGGATTCAACATTTATTCATTATGGTCACAATACGTCGATCGATGCTCCGTAGTACCAACTGCAAAATTGGCATACCATACATTGACAATAATTTTGAAAAAATTTCAACCATGTTAAAACCCTACAATATTTACACTTACCCTCTTATCAACAATAAACTGCAGCATATCGTCCGCTTAGGAAAAGGTACAACAAATAAACGAAAACAGACAAATGTAGTATATAAGTTTTATTGTAAAAATTGTCCTGCGTCATATGAGGGTGAAACAAAGCGAGCAGCGGAGGTCCGTATTAGTGAACATATGAAAAGTAAAAACTCTGATTCCGTGGTTTGTGCACACCAAATCAATGTTGACCATGAATTCGATTGGGATAACTTTCAAATCCTTGACAAAGAATCCAATTACAAAAAAAGAATTATTTCCGAAATGATTTATATAAAACTCGACAAACACAACATCAATAGAAAGGAGGATGTGCTTTCCTTTAATAGAGCATACCTTCCTTCACTACGAAAATTTAAATGTCCATATCGAGTTCATCGCCCTTTACCGTCTACCTTTGCGGCTCTGCCTATATAAGCGCTGGCTTGTTGTTGTTATTTATTGTCAGTCGATAGCACGACAGGTGACGAGTAAGTCAACCAATCTTACGAATTCTCGCGTACCTGCGGTAACAATTCACATAATAATTTATTGTATTTTTGTGTTTGAGCCTTCCAGATTACTCATTGTGTGTTTTTAATTTTAATTTTGTAGCCTGATGAGGCTGACACATATTGTCAGCGAAACGTTGCGCATTAATAAATCAACGCAAGAAAATTTAAATACACTTTACTTTTATTTATTTATTTTCTCACATTTCGCCCCCAACGGATCACTAATCACTTTGAATTTCTAGGAAAGGAGTGTTTTGGCAAAAAAAGGGTGGGATTTAGTTTGTCGATGAATTTAGATGCCTTGGAGAGTCAGCATCAGATGAACATAGATTTGGACAACTAAATTCATTTGAAAGACTTTTTTATCCAGTACTTAAGGTGGAAAAACAGGGTTTTTGGTTATAGTTTTCTTCTTGTTGATTGTACTCGAAAGAGCGTGTGGAAGAAGTTGTTGCAATTCTAAAGATCTACAAAATGAGCTACGTTGGTTTAAAAATCGTTTTATAGTTAACTTGTAAATTGCAAAAAACCAATTAAACAGAAGTTATTTGTAAATGCTTTTAATTAATAAACAATTTATCCTAATTGTCTTAAATTACTTTCAAATTGTAGCTCTTGTACAGTACAATAAGTTCTCTAAAAATAAAAGTTGTACTTTTAACCATTTTTGTGCAATTTCAATTGTTTAATAAAAAAGCGGTTATTTGTAAATTAATCATCAGGGCTGGAGGCCATCCTACAGCGACCAACGGGTGCCCGCTTTGTTTGTTAAGAGTTGTACTTTACATTTGTTATTCAGAGTTTTTTAATTTTTGCAATTGTTTAATGGTAAAACAATCTCCCAAAATACTTTTTCTATTGAAAAGCTTTTTTTCTCCTTAATTTTAGAAGAAATTTGATGATCTACGACCGTGGAGAGTAAAGATAATTTTTTTTTTTTCATTTCATTTTTATAACTTTATTAACTTACGTGGGCAGTCGGTTGTTAAATATGCTATTCTTAAATACCTACATTTTATGGAAAAAAATATTTTATTGTTATTAACTGCTGTTCTCTTTTGCAAAAGTGATTCAGAAGTGAGAATTAGTATTGTGGTGGCCGTCCCGACCAATCCTCGGGAGAACCCCTGGCTCTGCAGCTTCATGAGCGCAATCTGATTATGCGTGATTAAAACTACCTGCAGTTGGAAAATCAATAACATCTTGGCTTCCCTGGGTCGTAGAACCTATTTTTTTAAACTGGGGTAGCTTGAGCAGATAAATCGTTTGGCGTACTTTATCAAACTTTTTAAGATTGTTTATTGGCGAAAAAAGTACATTTCGAAAGATTGTTGTCCAACATGCATGTCCAGCGCATTTCTGCAGATTCACCTCAATTTTTTCTTGATTTACCTTTTCACTTAGAGACTAATACTACACAATAGAGTGATTATTTATTGGTCTAATTACTTAAGTTTGATGGTAAATAATATGTTCTACGACTCGTCATTCATTTTGAAAGTACTATTGATGCTTTATCAATGCCACAAAGAAAGTTGTTTTCTACGACGAACAAAATAAAAAATTAACATTTTATATGTAAACGTTTTCCTTGGATCTTTTGTACCATCAATAAGAAGACTTTATCATTTTAATCACTTTTTAGTTTATTTATTATGCATTGAATTAAACCCTTGAGTACAAAGAACAATTTCTGAATGGTACTGATTATTTTAATATTAACTTTTGTTAATGTAGATAAAGTAAATTTTTTACACAATTAATTTTTTTTCTTATTGTATGATCTCATTCATACATAGAAGATTACTAAGAAGTGAACAAATAAAAAGCTTATACTTTAAAGATGAATCTATGCGCAATGTATTATTTCTTGCCTGCCGTACATAGATATACTAATAGCGCTTTACATGGATAATATTTTCACGTTAACTATTAAATTTAATTAAATATCTTTGATTAAAAAAAATTTCTCTTGAATGACTGAATTATTTTGAAAATAATAATTTGTAACGTTTAATCATTAAATAAAAACATAAGTTCTTCAATAATATAAAGTTTTGATGGCACATAAAATTTGTTCTTTTAAGGAGGCTCTATCACGGAATGTACAAGAACTTTGACAGATATATTATTAAAGTTGAGATTGCACTGAATCCAATGGTATCTTTATTTTTATGGGTTAGCGATCAAAATACGGAGATAATTCACTACAAAGTCAGCACTTTTCGAGCTCGCTTAACACAGTCTCTTATGGCCGAAAGCCTGAAGCAAACTTTTGACTATGAATTAAACTATACTTAAATGGAATGTACAAGCAAAAAAAATATACTTATCGTAACCCTGACACTCTGATCTTTAAGAGACCGGGTGACTTTATAGGCGTTGGCGATGAAAAAATTGATAAAATAGCTAAAATTTTATTTTGGTCTGCAGTTACATTCGGTGAAGGCAGTGACAAATACTGCCGGCCATATTAGTTTAGGGAGCGCGCGCAATTAAAAAAAATTGAATTTGTATAATAACATGAAAACGAATACTAAATTATTCGAGAGCTGACTGTATAAATATGTAGTAAACTATATATAATAGCAGGTTGATTTGGTTGAGAATAAAACAAACTTCATTACCAACATACTACTAGTATAAAAGGAAGCTTTGGTCTAGTGACATCGCATCGATCGTCACAGAATTGACTACTGCAGTAGGTGATGGAGCCTCCTTAAACGTTGCGCATTATTGAGGTTAGAGACAAATTGTGAGCTTGATTGAATTATTTAATATATTTTTAGAAGAAGAATTAAATGACTTTTACCTTTGCTTGGAAGCAAGGGCTACCAGTAGAGTCTACGGCTCTAATATTCTATGAGATTATTTTTAGTTTTTGTATAAGTATAAAAGTATTAACTCATAATTTGAGAAATATTTATTAATGCAATTTCTAAACTTATTGATCATTAAAAAAAAAAGAACCATCACGGTAAAGTACTACCTTAATATTACCACTTAAGTTACCTCATTGACCCGAAATTATTTAATGAATAGCTGAAATTTTGAATTTAATTTGCTAAATAATTTGCTGTATATTATAAAAAAACATTTCTACTCATCCATTTTATTACAGAGAGCACCTCCGTATTGTTACTAAAACTATCTATAGTATAAATGCTTAGTACAGGCTTGTTTACTATCCATTCTTTTTATTAATTTTACGCTGACAATGGAAGCGCTTTCAAATAGTCGAAAAATCGTTCAGGTGGCAGTAGGGTGACGGTGGAGGAGGCAAGAGAAATCGTGTGAAGAAACACTGGAGGAGGGGTGGGTGGGGGGAACATTAAAACAGTGGTAAATGGCAGTGGGGGGAGGGGCTCTTTCCAATATATTTTGGGTTAAAATAATGAAAAAATAAGATAGATTTCACCTAAATTTGTGGTAATGTAAAGAAGGGGCATTGGGGGGACGGTAAAAGCTATTTTGGGGACGGTGGGGAGGGGAAAGTTAAGGGTCAGTGAGGGAGGGTCATTTTAAATGCCCTATACATTTGTCTGTTTAATATAGGCTATATATAATGTTTTTTTGCAGTAGTAAAACACTCGCTATAATAGCTTATTTTTGTTATGTGACGTGGAAGCTAAGGCTATCACGTCACTATGTATACCTAAATTTTTGGGCAAGTCATCGGCAGCTACCGAGTCCTATTTTAATGTATATAGTTGGTGTACAGATATATTCTTGACACATTATTTAATGTGTGTTCTCGGTACCATGGACTACGAGCTAAGAGGAGAGAGGAGAACCAAAGGCCATGAGAGAAGTTGAATGTGTGTGAGGTATGGTTAAGTAAGTGTATGTGTAAGAAAGAGAAGGGAGATAGAAAAGCTCGTGACGCGTTGGGAACAAACCAAGGGCCAGTTTATTGCGTCGAGGACTTAGTTTTGGAAACCTCCAACGATTTACCGATTTTTAGGAGCATTGAAGGTTGTTAGATTTAAAGGGAGGAGCATGCGCACCCATGCAGACTTACTGCATAGTAGCAGTCAGTATCGTACAAGGCTTCAGAGAGAGCGTAAAGATCAGAGTCGAGAATTACATGGCAGGTGACAGGTCATAGAGAGAATAGCAGAGAGAGAGAGAACCAGAGGAGGAGGGTATCCAGCGAGACAAGGGTACAGCTGCCACGAAGGGAATTACTGGAAGCTAGTGGTGTAACCAAGCCACCACCAAGACTAGGACAAGTCCCAGGTAGCGCAGCGTGATCGTAAGGATATTATAAAGGTACTGGGTATAGAATTTTAGAGTCAGGTACGGAGACAGAGGTATCCAGGTGATCCAAGCGAATAAGTGTGTGAATACATGCGGGGACAGGGTAAGTGTTAGAGACACGTGAGTGTGTACGAGATTTTTTGGGTTAGTGACACGCGCGAGTTCTTATAACAAATTTTTTACAACAGTCTCCAAAAAAATTAAATTATCATGTGTTTGCTTTTATTATGTTAACATGATATTAAAATTTCAAGAACCAAGGCGTCACAGTTTTTGAGAAAAAAATAACAAACTTAGGATCTTATACACAGGCTCTTGTGAGAACGTTATCGTGAAACTTACATTTCTGTCAATAACTTGGAAAATATTCTTACAAATAAAAAAAAAAACTAGTATGTTATGGTAAATAACAATTACAATAACACATCTAAATTTCAAGAAACCTGCCATCATGGTTTGAAAAATACTTTAATCTAAATTTTGAACTAAATGTTTTTAGTATATCTACGTATAGCAGGAGAGAAATAGAACATTATGTATACATTTAACTTTGAGTTTTAAATTTCTATTTTTTTACTTCTTAGTAATATTCTACATAAATGAAATCTTGCAATTAGTATACAAATTATTTATGTAAAAATTTTTATTAAACTACATTGACAAAAGTTGATATTAAACGAAACAGTCCCTTGAACAAATTGTTTTTTGTACTCAAGTGTTTAAAACAATATCTAATACATTAACTAAAAAGTGATTGAAACGATAAAAATTTTCTATTTATGGCCTAAAAATCCAAGAAAAACATTTTTGTATAAAACGTTAATTTTTTATTTCATTTGTCGTAGAAAAAAAAATTATCTTTGTGGCATGTATTGGTGAAGCATTAATAGTACTTTCAAAAAGAGTGACCAGTCATAAAATATTTTGTTTACCATTAAACTTAAACAAAATAGAAAGCTCATTTTTGGGATTTTGAATTCAAGAAAAAAAAAATTACCAAATGTAGATTCCATAACATGAGACAAGACTTCAATGATCCTAAAAAAGCTTTCAAAATAGTGAAGAGAACATGACGTGTTTCATATAATACAAAATTTAGTTAAATCACTAAATATAACTAAAGAGGGCTAGAACAAATATAGAAGCGTTACAAACCATCTTTTCAATGAATTTAAATCCTCCTCATAGGCTTTGGGGTAGGAGGCAAAATATTTCACTTAAAACTCTTTTTCTATCTCAAAACAAAAGTTGTATTTTTTAATATAACATTTCTATGTCCAGTTTTCAATAATTAGTCACGTGATCACATGTTTTTAAAAACAGTAATTATTGCATGTAAAAATTTTTATAACATAAAGTAGAACTTTCGAAACAGAAGTTAAATTGAAGAATTTGAATTAAATTTATAAGATGTTCATTATATTACAATAGTTCAAGTAATTTCGGTCTTACACTTAACTTTGATAACAATGACAACAGGCGTTATGGCAAATTGCAACACTAGTGGCACCCCCTCCCTCCAGTTCCGGCTTCACCCAAGACTCACTAAATAAAACACCGTTTTGTGTGGACATGTAATGTGAAACATTTTGAGTTAAGAACTTTACATCTTTTCCTAACATTTTTGAGCACAAATGCCTTCTTATTAAAAAGGTATTTGTTTAGAATCCATACCATTTATTCAGTGGAATAATAAGCTGTAAGAAGTGAAAAAATTTTATAATGCTAAGAAGTGTCGTGCGTTTCTTATGCCATAAAATAATCGTTGGCACTGCAGGGCCATTCATATGATAGTTTCTCCCGTATAATCTATGACAATGGCTATTTTTTGATGCTGTCAAGCTTAAAAATTCACAAAATGTGTAGAATTAAAAAATGTTTCATCTTGTCTCTCAACTTCATTACAGAGATACAAGTCGTATAGTGTAATCTCTACGTTTCTTTATAGCCACAAAAATACAAATACATATTTCACCTACTTTAAAAATAAAGAAGAGTTAAGAGATAACTGTAAAGGTTACGATAAAATGCCGATCCCTTACTTCATAAATTCTTTGTTTGGCGTTTTAATGCTGCTTTAATTCCGATAAATATTCTACGTCAGTTTCCTGACGCCTTAAATTGTATACATTAGATGCATTTGAAATTTTTCTCCCAATTCGCCATCTTGCGACTTCTAGTATGATTAAGACTTTTGTAAGCCCTAACAACTCTTTTTTTTTAACTTTGTTAAGTTCTAATATATCAGTTGGCAAGTTAATTTGGCGAGCGAGGGCTCTAAAAACGATCGGTAAGCTTTTTAAGTAAACTCTTTCTTAACTAAAGTTTCCAGCAAACGTGACTACCTTTATATCTCAGAATGATTCTCTCTGGCCTATTATTGTAGCACCAAACTAATGGCGAGAAGGGAGAAGCACTGCACGTTGTAACGTTTGAAGCGTTGGAGCTAGTGGTAGAACTCTCTCGCAACATCTCCTAGTATAATGCTTAGGACGTTGGTGTCAAAAGCACTTTTTTTTTGCAGACTCAGTTATTTTGGTGACCTAAGCTGGGAAGATTTAGTCATGATGCTTGCCTGTTGGAGGGTGTCCCATTTGCTAAGGCTTATTTTTCCTTTATCGCTGTTATAGGTTTGCCCAGCGCAGACCTTAGAGAGGATGGTTGATTTCTGGCCTAATGCCTGGAGTCCATAAGGTCACATAAGGTAGTTAATTGCCGGGGCTCCCAGCCTTGTGACGAACAACTTTGCTTGTGACATCTGCCAGCGAACTACTGACTTGGTTTAATAGTAGCTGGCTTCATGTAGTCTTTTAGTTGACGAATCGTTGCCGGAAATAGTTGTAAAAATGTTTATGTTGGCAAAGTTGTTTAACCTTAGCCGGCACCTAAAAGAACCAATGTGATTCATGTTTAAATAGGGAACGTCCATACTTATTATGACCCTGAAAAGGGCCAGTGATGAAACATCCAGCTGTTCCTTACTATTATTCTTGATCGATGTTTGAGAGCTGACTGTGGGTAGCTCGACTTCTACTCTCACAGTGTCTGTGTACGGAGATTGGTGAAGGAAAGTACGCCACTGACCAAAAAATATCTTGTCTTTGAGTCATTACCCAGATAACCAACTGCTTATTGTTAGTTAGGAAAGTAGGCCTGGAGAATACCTTTTCTATGGGTATGCCATTAGGACGACCACAGAGAAGGAGGTCGTTGAGGCTGCCCAAACTTTTCAGGGTTGTTTTACTTGGCCTGCTGTTATAGCGAAATCGGCTCTGGTAGCCCTATGATGGTTGGAAGAATAGCCATAAAAACTCCAAATGCTAAAGCAGATCGTGCCATGGCTAGACGTCTCCTGGTATGACACCAGAGACCTTAGCATTTAGATCATTTTTTTTGTTGCACTCATTAATCATGGTGGCTAAGGAAGGGCTTCAACGTAAGTCGCTTATCGATTTAAAACAGTGTTGTCGGTAGCTGGGATACTCAGCTGCATGACTCACAGCATTATGCTTTATGCACTGCAGGTGAACAACTGCGGTATGCAGTACTTTGCTCAGGAATATCAAAATCACACTAACTAAATTTAATTACGGGTAGCTTAGGTTTTACTTCTACGGTACCTAACGGATCCTACTGAACTAAAATGAAAAGCTACCGTATTTCTACAAAACTTTAAGCTCATTTATTGCTACTGTTAATTATTTGTTTAAAATAAAAACTATATTAAAACCGCTTAGAAAGTGTCAAGAATCAATATACAAAATGTCAGCAAGATCAATTAAATAGTTTTCGTGGTTCACGATTACAACAGTTATAGCTACTTTGCTTTATACGTTAGTAGGATGATAATGTTATGATTAAACAAAAACTATAGAAAATTATAAACTAAAATTATCCTAACTATGAAGAAAGTGCAGAATCAAAAAGTAACATTTTGAAAAAAATGAGGCAACAAATGAAACAGATACAAACAAAAATGTCACACGCAAAAAAAAAAAATATAAAATAACTTATTATAGCAAACGTTTTGCTACAAAAGTGAGGACAATATATATATATATATATATATATATACTAGTGGGGCTCCGGCCCCCTGCGCGCTCCACGCACCAACCCCCCACTAACAGATTAAGTAGACAAAATAACGACATTACTCGTGTATTTATCAATGCAGGCTGATAATTAGTTCATAACAGCAGAATGCGTGACTCACAAAGGAGTTGATAAAGCATATGATAACATAAGTATTAATTTTTCAATAAAATTTTAAAATTATATCAGAGAAGGTCTTCCACCACATGAATTAAAATTAAAAATAAATGCTATAGTAGTGTTAATAAGAACTTTAAGTAAATCAGACGGTCTCTGTAAAGGCACGAGATTGAAAATAACAGAATTATTTAAGTATTATATAGAAGCAGAAATAATAACGGGAGAAAAAAAAAGAAAGCAAGGTTTATATTCTTAGAATTACATTGAATACTGGCACCTCTTCATCATTACCTTTTCTCTTTTTTAGAAAACAGTTTTCCTTTGTATTAGCATGTTCTATGTTTATCAACAAATCAGAGGAACAGAGTTTTGATTCCTTAGGATTGTATATTAAAAAACTTTTATTCTCTTATGCACAGTTATACGTTGCTTTATTAAGATGTAAGAATCCAAAAAGAATTCTTATTCAGATTGAATCCAAGAATAAATCAGAAGTTAAAAACATTGTTTAGCAAGAAATTTTTCAGTTATTCAAAAATATGTAACTTTGAAGATCGTCACATTTAAACAGACGTACATTAATTCATACAAACCATGAAAAACAAATATGTAAAAAATGTGGAAAGGGTTTTAAAAGAACAGATGGGTTAAAACGACAGATGAAATGTCACAACATTAAGCTAACATAATGAATTATTGTTTCAAAAAATTAATTGTGTTTGTCTATTTAATTAAACCTTTTTCTGAATTTTGTCTTTTTATTAATAAAGTCCTCAGGTAATCAATAACTTTATAGTTGGGTAAAGTAAACATGGACCAGAAAGAGATTTAAAATGTAAAAGTCCAATCAAGTTAAACAAATAATGGTACTTCAGAGACATATAGTAAGTAAGGGGGAGTGAATAGACAGAGGGAGACCTATGATCAGTGACTCAAGAACTCTAAAAACGAGCTATGACTTGGGTCCTTAATAAAGTTTATTTTTTAACATTTATTATGGTAAAACATTCTATTAATAAGTATTTTTGGGGAAAGAGGTGGAGGAGGAGCGGGGGGAGCGGTGGAGCATGCATTCATGTAGTTCACTAAAACAAAAACTTGAAAAACGAATAAAAAAAAAAAACGAAAATTCAGTTCAGTACTCACGATAATTGAACTTCATGAGTACTGTATTTATGCATGACTTACTCGCGAAGTTTAACTATCGTAGGTACTGTATTTATGCATGATGTACTCACGAAGTTTAACTATCGTGAGTACTGAACTAAATTTTCTTATGTTTTTTTTTATTCGTTTTTCAAGTTTTTGGTTTAGGGAGCTACGTAAATGCAGTACTTATTTTTATAGAGCTTCGTTCTTTCTATGGGTCTGGCGACCTTGTTGTTACCTAAGAAATTGTATGTCTTGATACTTATCTTATGTTGTTCCTTTTTTTTAATTTTCTTGATTAATTTTTTTTTTACTAACTTTTTTTCTANAAAAAAAAAAAGAAATAGATAGTGCTTCATTACAGCTAAATATCATTTTCAAATTTGAAGAAAACTCTAAAAAATTTTTGAAAAACCTTCAGATTGGCTTTACATTTTTATAATCATTATTTAATATCAAAGATGCTAACATTTAATTATTGCAAGTTTCAAATGAATAGAAAATAATTTTTTAAAATATTTGGTAATAACATTATCTTTTCGAAAAATAAAGTGAAACTTAAGATGTGGGAACATATAATAGCATAGATCATGCTTCTCATAAAGGTAACGATAAATTTGTTGGTAATATTTACATAACTTGTCATTTAAATTTCTAAACAATATTCGTAAAGGCTTATCTCTGCATCAACTTTAGTTAAAAAATGGAGCAATTGTTACATTGATATGAAATAATGCAATTAACAAGCTTATTGAAAATTAAAGATAAGACAAACCAGCGTGCCATAGCACTACCTTAAAGATAGTGTGAAAATGTGTTAAACTGTTATAAAGATAAAATTACTTCCAAGAGAGCAGTAGATAGTGGCTTAAGAGGGCTAGAGCACATATTGGAACGTTTCTTAGGTAATGTGGTTAGAAATTGTAAGAAAGCTGGGGTGGATTTTTCAAAAGTGTAAGGAAAACTATGAGAGGGGGTGCAAAAAAAAGTTTTACCGAAATTGACATGACTACCAACCTAATTTTACCTTCTTTAGATATGCAACTGAAAAGTAGCTGGAAGAAGTTCTTTAAAATAGTGAGGAAAGCTTATTGGGTTATCTGGTTAGAGGGTAAAATAATACTCAGGTGGGACTGTGAGGGGCTAGAGGGGGGTGGAGTGGGGCCTAATGAATATTTAAACGTATGAAAATAAGGTACAAACCGATGAAATTTAACATAAGTAAGGGCATCCTCTCGCCAAGTTCACCAAACTATAAGTAAGAGGTTGCTGAAGGGTGTGGTGGGAAAGCTTAGGAAAGAACTCTTCTAAATAAAGCGTGGGGCTGAGGAGTAGTGAGAAGGGGTTGAGGGATAAACAATAAATTTAACCGTATAAAAATAATAAAAAAACCATAAGAACTTTACCTTATCAAGGGGGGGCGAGGGGGTCTAAGGGGTAGAGGGAAATGGATGGGCATTCCACACCTTCCTTTTCAACCTCTTTCCTCAGCCTTTCTTAGCTTTTCTCTTAATAATATAGGTATGTGTAACTCGAAATAACTTTAATTGTGATTTAAATCAACAAAGTACAAAATTATTATTTAATCAGTAACAATCAGAGGACTGTGTACCGTTTTTTCATGAAATAAATAACAAAGGTGTTGCGTATCGTTTTACTATCGAACAGGTAAACAGTAACGACAGCCTTCTGATGAAGCCCAAGAAAAAATAGAGTTTATTTAGCTAGTAGTTTTCAGTTAACATGAAAGGATGTAGAAGGGTTAAAGGAACAAATTGAGCTTGATTATTTTGGACTCTACGACGTTGTTTGCAAAGCTTGTAGAAAAGCCATGTGGCCAAAATTTGACACGTTAATTTTGCATGCCCGTAGTAACGATCATTGTCAAGCAGCTAGAGTGCAAGGGCCTCAACCTACATCAGACTCCACTATTTCTTCAAAAAGTACAACTGACAAGAGTAATTAAAAGTAAAAGAGGAAATATAAATAGTCGTGACAGCTGTAAACTTCAACATGCCGATGAAAAATGTCTCTAAAATAATCAATTACATAAAATATTGCAGGAAATCTAAAATCCGTTTTTTATTGTACTGAGGTAGGGTATTCACAACAAAAGCAACAAGTCTTGCTCCAAATATTTTGAATATAAGCAAAAGAAGTAGTTTAATAAGAATTTTACGTGATACGTTTTTTTTCAATTTAACTGACAAATGTAAGCAAACAGGCTTAGCGATCCAGGCCCTTTATTGCAAACTAAGTACGGGTAAAACTGTGGCTATGATATGGGAGTTGGTTCTAGTATTTGAAGCTGACAAAAGAACAACAGTAAAATCATTGTTATCACGCATCAAAACATATTGTTCAAGTAAATTAGTATCACTTAATAATATCTTCTCCTATTTCTTTGACAATTGCTCAACTTTGACAGGAAAAATAATAGGCTTAAATGCACGTCTAGCCTATACGATTCCTGGAATCATGTATGTTAAATGGCTAGCTGATTTCACGTATCTATGTATGCAATATAGTAAATGAATAAGCAGCCTGAAACCACGTTAACTTTTGCACAAAATGTGTACAGGATAATTAGTAGTGCGAAAAACACAGCCACACAAAAAAAAAAAAATTTTCTGACCTAAAGGTCGCACTATATGAATTGTTTGTTTTTGGGGTCGCTGAATCCGAATCTGGGGTCAGTTTTATTTCAGCACATTTGGGTTCAGCCATAACCTCAAAATATACCCTCAAATTCGCTACATTTGGTTAAACTGCTAACCGTATGGCTTTAAAACCTTATAATCCTCTGTTACAGTAGCTCGATGACCTCTTTCTTAAATAACTACATAACCCGTAACTACATATCTTATAACCCCTTACCAACATAACCCATAAACCCGATAACGAAGTTTTTGACGCTGGGGCCTGAAAATGTGTACTATGTGTTTTTGGGATCGCTGAATGTGAATCCAGGGTCATTTTTATTTCAGCACGTCTAGGTTCGGCCATAATCTTAAAATATACCTTTAAATTTGCTGTATTTGATTTAACTGCTAACCGTATGGCTCTAAAACCTCATAATTCTATATTACAGTAACTCGATGACCCTTTCATTAAATAATTACATATTCTCATAAGTCTATTACAACATAATACTATAACACTTGATCCTGATAAAAAAAATTTCTGACGTGGTGGTCCGAATTTGTTTACCATATGATTAAGGAATGCTAAATCTGATTCTAGAGTAAGTTTCATCTAACCGCATTAGTCTGGCCATAACCTTAAAAAAAATAAATAAGTCTGGTCATTAATAAGTCTTTGACTCAATATGACTCAATTTTACCCAATAAATATGATGATAAATAAATAAAGATCTGAATGAATAAATAAATCTAGTAATAAATAAGTACATTTCTGAATAAATAGATAATTCTGGTCCTAAATAAGTCTCGTAATGAATAAATTAATATAACCATAGATTAATGAATAAAAATCTATATGAATAAATAGATGTATAAATAAATGAGTACATGAATAAGTATCCGTCTTAATAAATAAAGATTAAAAAGTATTCTAAATGATGTAATAAATAAAACTGAGACTTTAAAGACCCTTTTTTTTAACTGTATTGCGTTCTTGTTTCTTCAAATGATCTGTGCAATGAATTGCGCTTCTGCTCTGAATTTTTACTAATTTTCTTTGCAGAGTCCAACAAAATCTGCCATTATATTTATTTCCCATCGACCCTGATACCGCGTTTCCATGACCCTGAGATCTTGGTGGAATCGTTCTCCCTGTTCTTCGCTGAAATCCCCGAGGTTCTCAGGAAATTTATCGAGATGAGAATCAAGGAAATGAATTTTCATATTCATGTTGCATCAAAGCTTTCCAAAGTTTGAGATCATTTCTGTAACTTATTTCTTGTAATGGGGCTTTTCTTGTTGCCCAAAAAATTTTGAGCAACTTCCTTAAAACTCAGCCAAGCGTTTCTTTCTTTTTTATCCATCGTACCAGTGAAGGCTGGATCACGAAACATTGTTCTTATCTGAGGACCATCAAAAACACCCTCTTTTAACTTTTCATCAGAAATTTTTGAAAACTTTCTTACGAGATAAGTGAAGCAGTCTCCATTTTTGTTGAGAGTTTTGATAAATTGTTTCATTAGACGAAGCTTGATATGAAGGGGTGGTAATAAAATTTTGCTTGTATCAACTACCAGCTTGTGGATAACATTCCGAGAACCAGGGGTAAGAGATATTCTGGACAGCCAATTTTTCATCACATAATGATTTCCACGATCATGACAATCCCACAGGCATAGATAACATGGGAATTTGGTAGATCCTGACTGTTGTCCAAGTAAAATTGTTAAAATCTTGAAATCTCCGCAAATTTGCCATTTATGTGTTTCGTAATCTATTTTTTCCAGTAGAATTCTCATGTTCTTATATTGTTCTTGCATAGCGGTAGAATGGGTAACAGGAATAGGAGCATAAACATTCGTGTTATGTAGTAAGACCGCTTTTGTACTTCGCACAGATGAATCAATAAAAAGTCTCCATTCTTTGGGATTATAGCAACTAGGCTTAAGTTCATTCATCAGACCCTGTATATTTGTACAGTAAACAAGAGCGTAATCTTCATCTTTAGTGAAACATTGCCGAAATTTCATTTCTCTCTTTCTGTAAGAGATAACTTTTGTTTTTGGTTTAAGTACATTGCTCTCTTTCATGAAGGATGCCAGATATTCTGAGCCATCCTTTGGCGATCCCAAATCCCTTACAAGGTCATTTAACACAACTTGCGATATCAATCGCGGTTTTTTATGATACGTGCCATTCTCCAGATCACTATCCGTCTCAACAACATCGTCAGATCCCGATTCAACCTCCATATCTATTACTTCGTCGATGTCGATGTTACTAGCATTGATTTCATATGATCGCATGTCATTGGCATTATCGCTTATTTTGTCATCTTTTGATGGAGATACTGGAGGTTTGACAGATAAAACATTATGGTAAACAATTTTGCTTTTGGTTTTACTGTTATACCCTTTTATTATATTGCAGCAGTAAAAACAGTCTTCAATTATTACAGGACGACTCCAAATTGCCGGTCTGGAAAACTTGACGCTCTGTCTTTTTGTGTTCTGACTCCATCTATCAAATATCTTGCGACAAGAGTTACAGATGATATTTGCGGCCCATCTTCCAATTCCAGACTCATCCATGTTGCACCCAAAAATATCCCTGTAAACCTCTCGAATACGATCATCAATAACTTTTCGCAGAGAAGTAACTTCAAATTTTGAGCATACATGACAGAATTTGTGCTCCAATTCACAAGTGTGCTCTGTCAAGATCTTTGTTCTTCGTTTTCTTGTAGCATTGGACTCTACAGTGGCCAAGTCACCAACCAATGTAGAGCTGCGGTCGCATGAAGACGACGCCTGCAGGCCCGCTTTCCAACCCTGACCAGCCGCCGATACTGAGGCTCCGAGATTTCTCTGCATCGTAATGCACTTACGTGCGTCTGCCATGACGGCATGCCAGCCGTAATCCAGGGACTTTGCTGGATAACGGGCGTACTCCGTTGCCCACTGTCACCGCGAGCAGGTGCCCTGGATGCAGACGCACGAAAAGGTATACCTAAAGAAAACTTGGAATGCCAGCATTCGGACTGCATATGCACATACCGTAAATTAACGTAATGTACAACAATGGCGTCATTGTGTTGTATGATTATGAGGTTTTAGAGCCATACGGTTAGCAGTTAAACCAAATACAGCAAATTTAAAGGTATATTTTAAGATTATGGCCGAACCCAGACGTGCTGTAATGAAAATGACCCCGAATTCAGATTCAGCGATCCCAAAAATACTTAGTACACATTTTCAGGCCCCAACGTCAGAAACTTCGTTATCAGGTTTATGGGTTATGTTGGTAAGAGGTTATAAGATTATGTAGTTATGGGACTATGGGTTATGTAGTTATTTAAGCAGGAGGTCATCGAGCTACTGTAATAAAGGATTATAAGATTTTAAAGCCATACGGTTAGCAACTTAACCAAATATAGCAAATTTAAGGGTATATTTTGAGGTTATGGCTCAATTCAGATGCGCTAAAATAAAACTGACCCCAGTTTTGGATTTAGTGACCCCAAAAACATATGGTACACATAGTGAGACCTCCAGGTCAGGAAAAATTTTTTTTGTGTGGCTGTGTAATCTGCACGATTTTGAAGAACTTCAGAAAGAACTTTATGCATTTACTCGAAAATTGTTAAAAATGTATCCTACACGCTAGCTGCTTCTTGAAAAATGCGCCCAACGAATAATGCAGCAGTGGTCTGTTACATTGATTTTTCCAAAGGAAGTTGCAGAAAACAATGATGCATTAGGTGAAGAAGTATACTTAACAGTGATGCTAGAAGATGCAAAGTGTTATATGATCTTGTTAAACAATATTAAATTGAAAATGAATGCATAATGCATAATATTGTTTTGTACAATACGGGATCGCGATTATTCCATACGTAGCAAAAAAATCAGTTCTACTTACAAAAAACCGTGTCTTGCATAATACAGAGAGAAGCTATTGACGATATCGTTGATGTTAATGGAAGAGTAACTGAACGCTATTATAAAGAATTGCCAGGACTGACGATACAGCTGAGTTACAAAAAGGTACTGACAAGCTGATAATTCTATATCAGACGTTGATCAATTCTCTTGCCAGTGTTGAAATGATCATATTGGATCAAATTCTTTCAAACTATATTGGTCTAGGACTGTAATCCAGGTTTGTCAAATAAGAGTAGCTGCCAAGCGTTAGCCCCATACGTTGCCAACACTCAGCCAAGACTTAAGACAAAAATAACGAATCTAACCTCAAGAGGTCTTGCATGCTGCATTTGTTTCCGACCATCTGTAGTCTAAACACGCGCTCCATGCGGGACATAGAAATTCAGTATATAACATACATTTTTAAACATATTCCAGTGATTTAAACAAATAATTCGATGGACTAGAGAACCTGCATGTTCTCCAATTTAATTTTTTTTTTAATAGCTGAAAATACCCTGAGTAAACTTACCAGACAGTTTTTTTAAAGCTTCAAAATTCATACAATAATTCATTGAAATTCCTTGGCTAATTTAAATCGACATCACGTGATCATGACGTAGGAACTTCTGAATTATAAGGGTTAGTTCGTTATGTAATGACTAGCATTCACTAGCTAGGTCATCTGCTTTTTTGTCTGGAAGAATTAATATGAGGTATAAATAAGGTAATACGCACAACTGTCAACTAACAAATAATTAAAAAATGAACGAAAAAAAAGGCTGATTCTCATTCTAACTGGTACAAGTACTATTTTGTGCAAGGATGAACAAATACTACAGCAAAGAATCAATTACAGATTTTTATTTAGTCATCCCAATCAACCTGTAAGAAAAAAAAATTTGGTGCAATGCTGTAAGTTATCTGGAAACAAATTGAGACAAAATAGTTACCGTTGTGAGAATCTCTTCACTGGATGTATGCAAGCACAAGTATTTTAAAAGAAGTTTTTGATTTTCTGATTATCCAAAGTTACAGTAAAATTAAATCTTTTCTAAAAACTGAGTTTTAAAATAATTGACAATACTTCATGTTAAAGTAAATTTGTATGAACCTGAATTAATCCAATATCCTAAGATACGACTAAACCTTTGAGTTTTTACGCAACGCATTTCCATGCTTCCTTAGCACTAGTTGGAATAAATTGAATTTAACATTATATCTGAATCTACTTTAAGTAGATTTTGAGATGTTCCTTTGATAAATCTTAGATTCATGAACTTCAGTACTGATACGCCAAGTGTCAACAACTCTCTCAGTAATTAAAAACTGTCAGCTAATGGCCCAAAAAAATGGCAAATGTGGTTGAAAATGGTTTTTCGCATCTAGAAAAAAACTGGAAAGTCGGACAAAAAAGATGTTTAATAAGATGCGCCATTTCAAGACGAAGAAAATAAGCTACAGGGTAATAAAATTGGCCCAGCCGTTTTTTTGCAATTTGCCAAAAAAAACTCTTTTGGACCGTTTTTTTTTTTTTTTTTTAAATCCATAACTCACGTTCATTTAAATATTAAGACTTAAAAATTAAATACTAGGTAGATTGTGTGACCCTTAACATCCACACTGAATTTGAAGAAGATCGGTTGTAAGCCTTTTTAAACAGCTGCAAGAAGAAAAACATAATGCCTCCAAAAAAAAGTTGGACGTGGCTGGTTTTTTAACATATTGCCATTTTTCAAACGGCATTATACTCGTTTAGAGTTTTTCTATAATCTACCACAACGCCGTACAGTAGAGCCAAACGGAAAAAAACCTTCAAAACCACCAACAGCCCTCAATTAAAAACCAATTTCCGATTTTCTTTCTTTAACGTAATCTTCAGATGATTTGCAACAATCACTCTTCACCCGATTTTTCATTTTCAAATTTATAAATTAGTAACCTAATCTCTAAAAGAGAAAAATGTAAAATTATGACTGCATTGTTAATTTCAAAATTGAAAAAAATGTATTAATGATGTTTAAGGTGTTTTTAAGCAATGACAGTAAGAATATAAGTTTAAAAAATGCTTTCTAGTACTTTGAGGTTATGTCCAATGAAGTAAATGCCACTTTAATTATTGCACGATATTTGATAAGAATAAAAAAAAAATTATTGTGTTTTATATCTCACTAGATTAGCTCTTTCCCTATTCCTCTTAATCTTTATTTTTAAAAAGGAACATCACCTCTAACGTAGAAAAATCATTTTCTTTGATAAAGATAAGACGATTTTTTCATTTGAAAATTCGAAAAACGTTATAAATGATAGAGATGGTACTCGTAACCAATATTAGTAATAGTCTGAGTTGAAAAATTTTTTTTTTGGTATGTTGAGGTTATGTTACGATATGTGTGTGAATTTTAGTAATGTCTGCTACTGATATTTCAAATTAAAACATTGTTGAACAAGTTTAAATGATAATCTTTGTGAAGAATTAGAACTGGATTCAGAGTAAAAGAAGGGTTTCTCGATGTTTGTAGGTTATCATATATAAAATAATTAGTTATTTGAGTAGTGTAAGCTATCCGATAGAGTTCTCTTAGTTTTTAAAATATTTATCGAGTTTTTTACTAGTTGCCCAATACCTTAAATTGTCATAATTTTCAAAGTTATCTAACTTCTTAAGTTAAGAAACTATATTTTGTAGTAGTAACACCCCGTTGCCGAATTACATGTGAAATCCACGTCTCATGGATTCCATATTTATTACAAGTTAATTCCACTTTCATCGATGTAAACCTGTCCGAGTTAAAAACAAAAAAAAATTTTTACGTGAATTTGATCAAACTAGAAAAATTCCCACGGATGCGTCCATGTGGATTCCACGTGAAATTGGCCAATTGAAAAAAAAAGACTTATTTTTTTGTCTTTTGAGGCTATGTTCTATACAAAAAATAGGAATTTCAGAGATTTAACTACTTCGATGGGTTATAAAAATTATTATATAACAGTTATCGTTTTATTTTACTTACCAGGGTCGCTTTTTAATGATTTATGATAATCTCGATTTAAAATTTGTTATTGAGTAACTAAAAATTGTTTGCTTTATTTATAATATCACTTTTTTTATTTTACGAATTCTAAGAAATTCACTATCGATAATAATAGTGTAAGTATTTGATTGCATTAACAAAACAAGCATAGCAAATTTTTCGTACGTATGTTTAATTCAAGTGAATTGGAAAAATTTTTATTTTTAGAAACATCAGTAATTTAAAATCGACTAAACAATTCCCTACTATTCGATATATCTTGTGTTCTATATTTTTTAATTTTATTCAATCAATTTTACTAAGATTTTGATCCAAAAATATTAATTTCACTCAAAGTCCAAATCTGCTTAGTTACATATTTACATTTTTATAACTATAATACTAAGTAAGATTCATCTTGCAAGCATTAATGGCTTCCAATGTTACTAAGTCACATTCCTCAGGCTTTCAATATTATACCTTAGTTAGTCATATGCTTTCAGCATTGAGCACTTAAAAAGTAAGTAAGTTTCATTCTTCATGCTTTTATAGTCTTGAAGCCTGGCATTGTATATACTACACTATACAATATTACAACTGTAAAGGTTCAGTTACCAAGTGTGAAACAAGATATTACATATTATAAATATGATTGAGAAACAAAACCTGGTTAATCTTACAAGACGATAACTATTTATACAAATTTTCAAATGAAAAAATCGTCTTATCTTTATCAAAGGAAATGATTTTTCTACGTTAGAGGTGATGTTACTTTTTAAAAATAAAGATTAAGAGGAATCGGGCAAAAAGCTATTCTAGTGAGATATAAAACACAATAATTTTTTTTATATTCATATCAAATATCATGCAATACTTAAACTGGCAGTTACTTCATTTGACCTAACCTCAAAGAAATAGAAAGCATTTTTTAAACTCATATTCTCACTGTCATTGCTTACAAACACCTTAAACATCATTAATACATTTTTTTCAATTTCGAAATTAATAATGCACTCATAATTTTAGATTTTTCTACTTTAGAGGTTAGGTTACTAATTTATAAATTTGAAAATGAAAAATCGGGTAAAGACTGATTGTTGCAAATCATCTGAAGATTACGTTAAAGAAAGAAAATCGAAAATCGGTTTATAATGGAGGGCTGTTGGCGGTTTTGAACGTTTATTTCCGTTTGGCCCCACTGTGTGGTGTTGAATTTACCATTTTTTTGGGCTGTTAGCTGACACAGTTTAGAGGTAAAACTATTCTGATTTGCTTAGAAACCGAATAACTACTACTATGATTTTTTTCGCGCTAATAGCAATTTAATTTTTAAAAAAGCTAGTTCCAGCCTATTCAATAACGTCTTAAAGCAAAACCTGACGTCATTAATAGCAAGTCGAGTAAACCTGAAAAATTCAGAAGTTCTTACGTCACTGGAAGGTAATATCGATTTGAATGAGAGCTTGAATAACGTGTTCGGAATATATTTAATTTCTTGATCAATGCACTATTGATTAGTGATATTATAACTCATACATGTTCAATTGACATTACGCTAGCAATATGAAGTAATAGTTGACGGAATTCATAATAGTAAGGCTTAAATAAGATAGGATACTGCAATTTTCATCTTACAGCCAGTAGAAAAAAAAGTGAAAAAAATAACCTGTATTTGTTTACGTGAGACCTTAAAAATGCTTTTGGATTATTTTTGTTTATAAAAATGTCAGCACAAAAGTGATCAAGAAAACATGACAAAAATTGATAAAATAGTGTTATGTCTGTTATAACGAGTATTTGTGGAGAAAAATTAAGCCAGTAATAAATTAGTTATATAAGCTGGCAATACTTAACCCATACTAAATGGTTAATTTAGGATCAACATGATCATTTCAACAATTATACAACTACGTATGCGTATTGGCTAGCAGTACTGTCAATAATGGGTGTCAATATTGGGTCACTGTTGGGCCGTGTTGGCTTTCTTTCATGGAAATGTATTTGATGCGACACATTATTTAATGTATGTTGACTTCGATTTTGGAGATTAAACTGTACACATATTATGAGAGAATTTCCTTAAGATAAAAAAATGTTGTAGAAGCTCATTTAATTTCATACGGCCCGTGTTGACTGAAACGAACAAACGCTTTCAAAACACACGTATCACGTTTTCAAAATTGTTGAATTCTTGCAACCACGTCATACTTTATCTCGCAAGTTTAAAAAAGTTATCTGGAATAATTCGGAAAATTACTGACATGTTATGACAAACTGCGCGATGATAAAAAAAAAAAAAATATTACGTGATCAGTGGCATATAATACCTGACTTACCCTTTCCTCAATTTTAATGAGTAACGATGCTAAGGTTACAACATTCTGGCATCACGTGGCTTCATTAAAGGATAAATGTGGTAACAAATACTTCTAAAAAACCGGTTATCTGTGTTTCTTTTCTCTCTGTCCAATAGACGCCAATGCTAGACTAGAGCGCGTACATTTAGTTTGGAAAATGACATTACGTCAAAAAAAGACTTAATGAAAATATCTACGGTCTGTGAAATGTTACTTCCAGTACTGGTAGTTCAAAGTGATGGTGGAAATAGTTTTTAAGTAACAGAAGACATATTGGAAATTACGAAGAAAAATCATAGTTAGAAAACGATTACTTAATTAGACGTAAAAATATACGTAAGCTCAACCGAAAGATGCAATTTCATTGATTTGGTGAAATAAGATCCAATTTCGGGTTTGCGTTAAGGAAGGGCCTATTTTGACAGAGCTCCTTAAAAAGGGCTTACTTCGGCCGATCGTTTTATCAGTGCTAATTTTAGCTAAGTCATTATTTTATAACTTAGTATAGCGCTGTGGGTGGGTGTCTTTTTTCCGAAAATTTATAACTCCGAACCGGTCATTTTTTAGAATTGTTTAATAAAGATGAAAATTTTATAGAAATGTCAAGTGTCAGAACACTTTATATAAGATAATCTCTATTTTTGTATGTATATTCAAAACAAAATGTTATTATAATTTATGTTTATTGAAATTAAAAAAATTATTATTTAAACAAGTATTTTGACAGATTTGCCATAATTTACAAATTTTTCATTCACAATACTTATTTTTAAAAGGCTTATATTTAAGAAAAAAAAATTTTACGGTAAGTGCAATCAAAGAAATTCTGTTATTTTTTTCGAAAAAAAAAAAAATTTTTAATCTTATAGTTATAAGTTATAGAANACGAACTTACTTTTAAGTAAATTAATTATAAAGAATGGTTCACAATTCAGAATATTATAAAAAGTGATGATTCAGAACATATCACAATAAAGAATTTAAAAAATACGAAAGGTCAACATTCTGAATTATTCAAATGGATAACATACAACGTAGGGTTGCACACACTATTTATATGAATCATTATTTTATGTTACTGCTAATTTTTTAAGCACTCATTGCTGCTAGGTATATGTATACATTTTTTTAAATTATTTTATTTTATTCATTTCTGCTAGGTATGTAAAATAATTCATCTTATGAAATAGTAATTTTTTTCATACAGTTCATGGCTATTTTTCTTTTAAATATTACACCATACTCATCTTGAAGAAAAATAAATAAGACTTTGATTTCTCACGTTGCTTGTATTCGATTTTATACCAATTTAATTTGACTTATCTAAATCAAAGATAGTCGAATAACGTGATTTTTTATTCATCTTCTCACCCATGCAGCCATAAAATATGAAGTCTTAAAATAAAATGAAGATTAGTGCAGCCTGAGATCTTTGTTTTTCTCTCTTAGTATATTGGTTTCTACTAATCGAATTCGACTTTTCGTCTAAGCAAATAAGAATTAAATCACAACTACTTCATCTCTGCTCCATGAATTCTCGGGACGAATATAAGTAATTATTTATATTTATTATTTTTTATAGATATAATTACGGCTGATGTTCATTTACATTATACGTCTTTCTAGCATGCAATGCATGAAACTTGACTTTACAGCTAGATTAAAAATGCTGTGATTATGCATTATGATGCTCAATTTTTTTTTTTACTTATCTTGCCAAAAGTGATAAGTTATGTAAACTCATTTCTCAGTGAATAAGCATTTCTAAAATAAATAAACAACTATTTATACATTTTTTCACTTAGTTTGAATGTAATTTATCAAAAATTTATGTACAAAATAATTTTTTTTAAATATTAACAATTTATAATACTTTTAACATGCAAAATACGATGATAAATATTTTTCTTTGTAATGTTATAAATTATTTAAATAAATAATAAGTAGTATACAAAAATTAATAGTTTCTTATAACAGTCAATTTCTTAATAAGTGATAACCAACAACATCTACTCTAAAAACTGGACATCTGAACAATGAATTCAATTTTTTTTTTCGCTCGTATTGACGCAATGAATCCAGGCAGGACTCACAAGCGTGTATATGGCCACAAGGTTCAAACATCACTGGTGTGTGGTGACCAAGGCACATTGGACATCCTGGATCTACAGAAAAAAAGATTAATACCTGGAAACAATAACTCGACCTACCTAATATGTTTATTTATTTTTATTTTTTTAATGCTACATAATTTTGCGTTTACAAGATAACTACCTTTTTTAATAATAATCAAACATATTGTTACATTAGATTAATTTAACATTTTTTTAAAAACATTTTCAATTGTAATATAATGCAATTATTTAATTACTAAAATTTATTATTCTAAAACGTATCATCTTCCCAAACGTATGATCTTTTGTTTCATTTTAGTGAATAAATAAGAAATAAAGTCCCAACATTACACACTGGCAAGGCGATCCGTACGCCAGGTTTAAACTTTATTCTTTTACTTACAAAAATAAATGGCTGGTTAGAAACCAACGCCAGTTTGTCTTTGCAGATAAAATCACAATGTAAATATGATTAATGTTAATATGTAATTACATACATGCTCACAAATTTCTCTTTTTTTCATTGACACCTAAGTTGTAATCAGCGTTGATCAACATTAAAATCAGCATTGATCAACGTTGCGTTTTATCATTGATTTCAATATTAAAATTAACATCGATCAAGGTTGGTTCAACGTTGATTTTAACATTGAATTAAAAATGGACAAATGCAACATTTGTTTCAATGCAGCAAACACATTTGATTTTTAATACTACATTAAATCTAAGTAACGTACAACCGTGACTGGGTTATGTTAACAGCACCTTTTCCAAGCAATGGAAAAGTCTTTATGCCCATTGTTCGTAGAAATCATTATGAAATTTTTATGATTGACATCGATGAAAAAACGGTAACATTTATAGATCTTATAAAACGATCTTTTTAATATTTATAATCGCAAGCCACTGAGTTGTTTCAAAAATTTGTGGCATACATTAACATTTGCAACCAATTAGGTGTTAGTAATGTTTTCACGAAAACTGTTTGGACACTAACTTGGTTTACAACTTCACGTCCATATCAAACAGATGGTCATAGTTGTGGCCTATTTATAATTTACATTATGGATATGATTGGAAAAAACGAAAAAATTGACACCTTGTTTGATCCAATTAATTATAGAATTGCAATGGCGAGTTTGTTAATAAAAAAATCAATTGATATGCGCCACTCATGCCAGTTTTGCTTTAGACGGCGAGAACGTGATGTTATTTCATGTAGCGTATGCAATAGATTCACACATGTCCAATGTTTAAGAAATTATGCGTATGAAGGGCAACCTAACGTGTCTATTTTATGCGATTTGTACTACTTAAAACGTCAAAATGAGTATTATCTAACGTTAAAATGAAACGACAATCAAATAAAATGACACAAGTCGATAGTCAGATGCAATAGAAGAAATTACGAAATCAACACAAAAAGATCGTCAAAATACACAATAACGTTGTATTATACTCTGCCTTGCACGTTTTT
>NW_019379800.1:138123-160434 GCF_000648655.2 Copidosoma floridanum | reverse complement strand
TGTTCAGTTTTAAAGTGAACTTGTGCTTAAATGTACTGTACATTTTATTGCTATGCGAAATTGCTGTAATATTTAAATGTCTGTTACTTCTTCGCGAGCTTCTTAGAATTGAATATCTTATGTTTCATACGTTACTACTTGGATTAAAACAATACTCTAGAGACTGTGCTACATTTATACTTTTCTACGTTACAATATATTCAATAGTTGTTATCTGCAAAACGAAATATTCGCGAACATTCACATATAAGCATATGAATACACCGTGCTCTGCGTAGCACTAGTCAGTCCAAGCAAGCGCCGCGGCTGAGTTGAACGTTTCACTCAGTTCGCACCTGTACATAGTATACCAATTGATTGAAAATAAATGTTGCTGTTAATTTCCAATTACAAGTCTCGCGTTAATCCTTTTTCCTGTATCTGTCTTCGACGTGGTCTGGGCTTTAGCTCGCGACGGTAACAGCCCTTCCACGAACAAAGTCTTACAAAATTTAGCACGACTTAAGTATAGTAACCGCTGTAAGTAACTAACCATGTAATAGCCATTCACTTCAATTTTGCTGTAAAAGTATGAATGTTCATTTCAGTAACGTGTACTTCGACGACAACGATAGCTCAGTGCAGCGACTGTTCATTATTTCGACAGCCAATCTCGGAGGAGTATAAGAAGAAAGTCAAAGCACACTGCCTTGTAATAGTACAGAAGCTTAACATGCTTTAATGAAGTAACGGTACTGCAACTGAATTTATTACGAACTCAATTTATGCACGAATTTACGACCTTACTTTGAAAAAGTAAAACGGAATATGGTCTAAGATCTGAAACAATCGCGACTCACTAGATAATAAACCCTCATGATTTTTGAGATCCAAAATTTTTTGGTATATTTCATTCTAGAGAGGTCACGTAGTAATAGAAGTAGTGTCATGTGGTCGATTGTGCTAACTAGACGCAACCTAGCTTAACGGATAGTTCGTAAACAGTTGATTTAGAGCAAATGTCATTTCCGGCAATATTAAAATTTATTGTCTAGTCGAAAATCGACCTTCAAAAAAATGTACTCTCTCATATGAAAGCAAAACCAGCCGCAACCTTGCCAATTAATTTTTGTTTTTATATTTTGAATTGATATATCACGTACGTTTGCTACTTCTAGTGTTACACAAAAGTTGATGATCCCTTATCTGTCGCTGCCTGCACAGTAAAATTTTTCAATACAGACGGAGTGTTTATGTAGAGCTAGTGAGTCCTTGACTCCTCCTTTACCAATTGATTTTCAGGAGCAACGCTCTCTTAACGAAGAACAAGATGAAAAGTAAGTTGATTTTGTAGTATTTATAAACCAGCTATTAATTAAGGAGGTTTGGTAGTGAAACAAGGAAGTAGCATGATTGCACGACATTATAATATGAAATACTATTAACGAATCTTAGCCCACATGAATTTTTTCAAAATTGTTTACCGTTCCATTTTTGAGTATTTGATCACCAAAATATGTAAGAATAACATAGCTTCTTATGGGAGCCATCTTTTTCTTGAAAAAAAATATAGATCGGAATCGCAGATAATTATGACACTGTTTCTAGTTTGAAATAAGTATTAGATTTACTATTATCTGTAAGAAAAATTATACTTTACCGTTTCTGTATTTGGTGTATGTTATTTATTTGCACGTATTATGAAATGTATGTTTATTTTTCAAATAAATAAACGGTAAAGTATAATTTTTTTTAACAGATAATAGTAAATCTAATACTTATTTCAAACTAGAAACAGTGTCATAATTATCTGCGATTCCGGTCTATATTTTTTTTTAACAAAAAGATGGCTCCCGTAAGAGGCTATGTTATTCTTACATATTTTGGTAATCAAATACTCAAAAACGGGACGGTAAACAATTTTGAATGAGTTCATGTGGGCTTAGATTCGTTTAAAGTATATCATATTACAATTTCATGCAATTCTGCGATTTCCTTTTTTCACTACCAAACCTCCTTAACAGATACAATTACGAGCTGAATAAAAACAAAAACATTTTTGTGTTTTACTAGGATTATGCGATAAAGAGTGGGCCGATTGTCAACTAGAATATCCTTACAAAACATTGTATAATGATATGTTGCTGTACACGAACGTAGGTATTCATTCGTTAAATTACATATACATGTATATGTATATGTTAACATATGTTTAAAGAGTACTTAAAAATTAGTGTTGTACTTAAAATCATTATTAATTTTAGGATTGGAGTGCATGTCCTGAAATTTTCATCGTATTAACGAACGATACAATGTTATAGTTAACTGTTAAAAACTAATAATTATTTGTTTAAGATAAATAAATTATCGTACAACTTATGGATATTGTAGTCATTGATTTGTTAACTTCAACTATTTATTAATCATTTGCTTTCCATTAAAATAAATTTTTCACTTTTTCACTTCAATATGTATTTCAGTTAAGTGTAATGTAAACTCTGTCATGTAAAAAAATTACGACTAAATAAATAAACTTTATCTATGCTGAAAAGAGTAATTTTATCAACACTGCTTGTGTAAGCAAATACTATTATTAAAACTTGATTTATAAGACTTTGTTCGTGGAAGGGCTGTTACCGTCGCGAGCTAAAGCCCAGACCACGTCGAAGACAGATACAGGAAAAAGGATTAACGCGAGACTTGTAATTGGAAATTAACAGCAACATTTATTTTCAATCAATTGGTATACTATGTACAGGTGCGAACTGAGTGAAGCGTTCAACTCAGCCGCGGCGCTTGCTTGGACTGACTAGTGCTACGCAGAGCACGGTGTATTCATATGCTTATATGTGAATGTTCGCGAATATTTCGTTTTGCAGATAACAACTATTAAATATATTGTAACGTAGAAAAGTATAAATGTAGCACAGTCTCTAGAGTATTGTTTTAATCCAAGTAGTAACGTATGAAACATAAGATATTCAATTCTAAGAAGCTCCCGAAGAAGTAACAGACATTTAAATATTTACAGCAATTTCGCATAGCAATAAAATGTACAGTACATTTAAGCACAAGTTTATTTTAAAACTGAACAGACTTCCTCTCCGCATTCATTCGGGCTTGAGACCGACACATCAACAATATTGATAATTATTTGTAAAATAACGCGAATTATTGACGCCGACTTGTTATACCGTAACTAGTTACTAGGTAACAGTATCTCCTAAAAAGATATTTTGTCTAGTCTTTTTGATGAAAATGAGGAGAATTTTATTATTTTGTAAAAAATGAGATCATTGCAAACCCTTAAGGAATAACTCAAAAATTGAAAAAATATAACAAAATCAATATGTAAATTTAAATAATATTTCCCATACACTTGCTCTTTTGTCATAATAAAAATAAATACTGCTTCAAATTAGGATATAGACCATGCCTATAATCAATATGTAATTGTAAGTTCCAATATTGTCGATATGGCCGCGTTAAAAGTTTAACGACAGTCCAACGACGTCCTTAATAAGACGTGCAATTTGCTTGTGTGATTATACTTTGGTTTAGAAATTATCTAATACTGAATGGAAATTATTTAATGTTGATGGTTTTCTGAAAATCAATATTTGTATAATAAAGAGATATGATTAAAATATATCACGCCCGATACGTGTTTAACTACATTAATCACTTCACTAAAAAGTGTTATCAAAAACGTTTAACGACAGTCCAAGGACGTCCTTAATAAAACGTGCAAGGCAGAGTATAATACAACGTTATTTTGTATTTTGACGATCTTTTTGTGTTGATTTCGTAATTTTTTCTATTGCATCTGACTATCGACTTGTGTCATTTTATTTAATTGTCCTTTCATTTTAACGTTAGATAATACTCATTTTGACGTTTGAAGTAGTACAAATTGCATAAAATACACACATTAGGTTGCCCTTCATACGCATAATTTCTTAAACATTGGACATGTGTAAATCTATTGCATACGCTACATGAAATAACATCTCGTTCTCGCCGTCTAAAGCAAAACTGGCATGAGTGGCGCATATCAATTGATTCTTTTATTAACAAACTTGCCATTGCAATTCTATAACTAATTGAATTAAACAAGGTGTGAATTTTTTCACTTTTTCCAATTATATCCATTATATAAATTATAAATAGGCCACAACTATGACCATCTGTTTGATATGGACGTGAAGTTGTAAACCAAGTTAGTGTCCAAACAGTTTTCGTGAAAACATTACTAACACCTAATTGGTTGCAAATGTTAATGTACGCCACAAATGTTTGAAACAACTCAGTGGCTTGCGATTATAAATATTAAAAAGATCGTTTTATAGGATCTATAAATGTTACCGTTTTTTTATCGATGTCAATCATAAAAGTTTCATAATGATTTCCACGAACAATGGGCATAAAGACTTTCCCATTGCTTGGAAAAGGTGCTGTTAACATAACCCAGTCACGGTTGTACGTTACTTAGATTTAATGTAGTATTAAAAATAAAATGTGTTTGCTGCATTGAAACAAATGTTGCATTTGTCCAGTTTCTTTCATTTATTATGCAACATGCATCGGTGATATTACTATCCAGATGATTTGTATTACTTAACGTTTGCATTTCAACAGAAAATATCAGCACTTCTTCTGTAAACGCATTACTTCTTACGTACTTTCCTACTGTATATGCAACATGTTCTTCTTTTTGCTTATCATCGATATGTGATACGTATTTTATTGTCGAAAAGTAATACGCATTGTTATCGATCAAACCATTGTCCAATTTTCTATGTATTCGATATTGATCTACAAGCGGTGTTTCGAAACTTTGGTTACTTTGTGTTTTTACTTTTTTACGAGGACTGAGGTTACTCAGAATATCTAAATCCATAGGTTCGTCTGAAAAGTCATCCATATCCTCGACAGTTTTTTCATTTATTTCTGTACTTTTTTCATTGGTTAGTCCCATATTTAAATAATAGTTTTTCATTTCTTCACTTAAACGTTTACTCAACAGACTTTCATCGAGACACTTTTCAAACAGTTCTTCTGTAATTGTCGTTTCTTTGTACACATCATAATTATCGATTTTTCTCTTCGAGTTGATTTTTTTATTGCGATTTCTAAGTATACGAACAAGCATTGCATAGGTTGGTTCAAATTTCATGAGTCCACCAGTATCATCGATGTACTCTAAGTTAATAGCATTGCTCTGACATTTTCAAAGTGCAGGTGTGATCTCTTACGGATTTTGTTGTCAGTCAAAATACTCCATACACGTTCCGATGCAGCATTTGAAATAGGTAAACTTACAACTCGTAACGCAAATTGTGAAATATTTTAAAAAGGTGTATTGTTAGACACATCGACCATTCTTCCATGCTCAAACCAGAATTTTTCGATACTTTCTTTTTCTCGCAATTCAGTGGTCAAATTATGTGACGGCAAACTGTTCCATTCTGTGTTTAATAGACCTATGTATTCTCTGTCATTCATTTTAGTCTGTCGAGGAAGGTGTTCTAACAGTTTAGAAAAATGTTTGTTCTTGTGAAATTCATACTTTAATGCGTTTGTAGGTATCAATCAATCTAAATACACAGAGTAATCATTTTTGAAATTGTGTCTGTCACTAAATCTCTGATACAGTTTGATCATAAAATTTTGGCAGTTTCTTACAAACTCTTTTTTTGCAGTCACATCGGTACTCATTTTGAAAGCTTCAACAACTGATTTATCCACTGATATAGCATTATTAATTTTATAATGGGAGCTATCATTTGGATTAATTCTAGCTACATCTGTCATGTCCACGTAATCGTTATCCATATACATTTTTAAAATATCTTTGTACACGATTTGAGGAATATTAGAAAACATGGGTTTCTGACATTGCATTTTTTTCATTGCAGCACTTAATTTTGAAAATACAGTTATAATGAACAAATGATATGCTTTGTTTATGTCAAGTTCAAAATAATTATTTATCTCAATTAATTGATTTTCGATATTTTTGTCAGCAACCTTCAATTCTTCTTTGAAAAACAGCGCAAGACATGACCATAACTCATGTAAACGGAACATACATTCATTATACGTAAGCCATCTTGTTATGCATGGCTTCTTTATCATAACATCTTTCAAACGTAGTTTAATTTTACAAACAGCAAACCTGTTGACTCGAGCTGAATGAGAAACGTAATTATAAACAAAATTAGGTATGTCTTCGAAAATTTGAGGCAGCTGCTTAATAGCATTTTGCGCACATAAATGTTGGATATGACGACATCCGCACTTTATTATTTTTATACCTGGAACCAATTGTGATAATTTTTGTGCAGCAGACTTATGGATTCCTACCATAACACTAGCTGTATCGGAACAAAATGCATCAATATTTGAGATAGGAATATTTCCCGATTGTAATGATGATAACAATTTTTGTGTTAACGCTTCAGAATCTGCTTTTTGATTTTCATCTCCGTCATAAACTTGAATTACATCCCACAAACTGTCTCGTACTTTTCCCACACTTGTATCAAAATAACGAACAACTACACACAGAGCCTTATCTTGAGTAATGTCGGTACTTTCATCTATCATAACACTGAAAGGGGTAGTTTGTAGTATAGCTGAGAATTTTTCTTGTTGACCAAGAGCAATCACATTTCGTATGATACAAACAATCTGTTTTATATCGAAACCATCAATTTTTTTCAATTTCTCTGAATCATCAAAAGTTTAAAAAAAAATGGTAAAAGTGAATCATTTAACCGAAAAGCCAATCTGTTAACTGCATAAAAAGCGCTAATTTTGATTTCGGAAATTGCTTTTTCAAGATCAAAAGTTTTGTCAGAAGGTTCTGAACTGTTTCTGATGTGCTTTAGACTTACAGCATGACTTTTCACACATTTAATATTTACCTTAAGAGAACATTGACAATAATTGCACAATATTTCAGGCAAACCGTTGACAACTAGTCTAATCCAAGGGTACGAACCTACCCATTTTTGAATGAATTTATTAAGATACCCAAGATTATCTTCTGTACTTTCACATAAAGTATTTGACAGGCTTTGAACATTTTCTGAAGATATAGGAGCATCACTGTCTTTTAAATTATGTACTACTGGCTCACTAATCGCCACCAAGACATTGTTACGTTGTATAAATTGTAGCATTTTTGTCTTATGCGTATCACTGTACAAGCCATGGCGTTTTAAAGTGCTCAAATCTGGTGTTAACGGAATTTCACAAGCTTCACAAAATGCTTTGGAACTGTTTCGGTCTTGAGATACCCAGTCCTTTCAAACAGGATGTTGTTTCCATTTTGGTTTATAGATGCGATTGGCCATCGTTATTAGTATTTGCGTATGTATTATCATACAAATCTACAAAATCTTTAAGGATATTATGTCATATTCAGAATTTTGAACGTATTTTTGATGAACACATGATCATTACTCAATTTTGTCCATGTTTTTAATGTAGCTGATGACATTTAATTTTTTTTCAACTTTTTTCAGCTATCATACATCTTCTACTTTATCACATTACTATGAAAAAACAACAAATAAAACAATAAAAATCGTAATACTTTACAATAACATAAACGTAGTGCATTACAGTAAATGGATTATCCTATAAACACATTTAAATAATACAGTTTTTTTTTTAATTGTCATAAAAGAAGGAAATAAAAATATATGAGCAATATTAGAATAAATATCTTTAATTTGTATGTATAGCTTCTCTTAGTATGTGAATTATCTCTAACATACGGCAAAATTTTGTGTTAGTTGAGAGATAAAAAATAATTAATATGTGTTGACTTGTACTATACAGCTATTAACTTTTTTTTTAGAAATCCCTACTAATCAAAATTACGTCAAAAGATGATCACATGACAAAAAACATAACAAGTTTCTAAAGCGTTATAGGATTATAAGTAGACAAAGGAAGAATTTTTTTAATCCCGTGTCAGCGAAAGGAATATTTTCTACGAGATCAAAACATTACATGTCCCGCAAGCAAAAAAAATCACAAGTCCTAACTAAAAAAATCAGGTTTTTTTAATATTGAATAAACGTAAATAAAACCTGCTTTTTTTGATTGGAGCTTGTGGTTATTTCCGATCACAGGACTTGTATTTCTGTTAACAGCAGGACTTTAAACTTTGTAAAATTACCTAAATTACCTGTATTCACCATTAAGAAAACCTGATTTTTTTCGTTAAGACTTGTAATTTTTTTCGCTTGTAGGACTTGTATTTTTTTTGACAGTAGGACTTGTAATTAATCCAAAAAAAATGTCCTTAAAAATCTTGTTTCAACGTTTTAGAATGCCACAAAAGACATTTATTCACTATCAANCTCGGGTCACACTTTGCGCCCTTGTAATCACTTTGGGCCCACGGGCAGAAAGTGATTTACTGGGCGCGAAATTGCACTTTGCGCCCTCGGTAAGAAAAATATTATACGCGACTCGGGTACCAACCTACAACAAGTGCGCCCTTCGGGCGCTCATGTTTGTACTTTGTGCCCTAGTAACGAAATGGTAGTTTTCCTACGAGTTTGAAAAGTCTTTGTTTGCGAACCGAGAGGTTTGCGGCCCGAGTCGAAGGCGAGGGACGAAACGAGGTTCGTAAAGGAGACTTTTCGAGCGAATTCCGGAAAACTGCTTTTTCGCCCGAGGAAGTACCAGCCTCCCAAAACCACCCGAGGGCGGAAAAATATTTTTTTTTTGGATAGTGAATAAATGTCTTTTGTGGCATTCTAAAACGTTGAAACAGGATTTTTAAGGACATTTTTTTTGGATTAATTACAAGTCCTACTGTCCAAAAAAAATACAAGTCCTGCAAGCGAAAAGTCCTGTGATCGGAAATAACCACAAGCTCGAACCAAAAAAAGCAGATTTTATTTACGTTTATTCAATATTAAAAAAACCTGATTTCTTTAGTTTGTGATTTTTTTTTGCTAGCAGGACATGTAATGTTTTGATCTTGTAGAAACTACTCCTTTCGTTAACACGGGATTTAAAAAATTTTTCCTTTGTCTACTTATAATTCTAGGACGCTTTTTAAACTTGATATGTTCATCATGTGATCTTTTAACAAGATTTTAATCAGTAAGGATATAAACCAACTATTAATCATATTGTGCATAAAATCTAACCAAAATACTGACATGATATAAATGATTGAAGATACAGGATTGGTTATTTATATTACATCATGTATATCCAATCAACAATGAGATGCAATATATTCTAACAATGACTTGACAGCTTCAATATTTATGACAATTATGATTNTACGATTCTTCGTCTGTAGCTCCCAGAAAACTTAATAAACCCAGCTAAAATTGTAGTGTTTTCTAACAAGTAGTGTTGTTAGTCCCTTTAATTTTTTTGATAATTTTTAAACTTCCAGAAACAGTAAAACCATAAAGAAAAGTGTTTATGGAAATATCCAAAAATTACGATTCTTCGTCTGTAGCTCCCAGAAAACTTAATAAACCCAGCTAAAATTGTAGTGTTTTCTAACAAGTAGTGTTGTTAGTCCCTTTAATTTTTTTGATAATTTTTAAACTTCCAGAAACAGTAAAACCATAAAGAAAAGTGTTTATGGAAATATCCAAAAATTACGATTCTTCGTCTGTAGCTCCCAGAAAACTTAATAAACCCAGCTAAAATTGTAGTGTTTTCTAACAAGTAGTGTTGTTAGTCCCTTTAATTTTTTTGATAATTTTTAAACTTCCAGAAACAGTAAAACCATAAAGAAAAGTGTTTATGGAAATATCCAAAAATTACGATTCTTCGTCTGTAGCTCCCAGAAAACTTAATAAACCCAGCTAAAATTGTAGTGTTTTCTAACAAGTAGTGTTGTTAGTCCCTTTAATTTTTTTGATAATTTTTAAACTTCCAGAAACAGTAAAACCATAAAGAAAAGTGTTTATGGAAATATCTAAAAATTACGATTTTTCGTCTGTATCTCCCAGAAAACTCAATAAACCCAGCTAAAATTGTAGTATTTTTTGATTAGTAGTGTTGTTAGTCCATTTAATTTTTTTGATAATTTTTGAACTTCCGGAAACAGTAAAACCATAAAGAAAAGTGTTTATCGAAATATCCAAAAATTACGATTTTTTGTCTTTAGCTCTCCTAAAACCTAATCAACTTAATATACTATATATAATCTTAATTATAGTCTGTTGCAAATTGATAGAGTGTTTCAATGTCACCAGAACTACTAAAAAGCTTAACACTTGTCCTATTATGGTTTTTGAACAGTTAAACATGTACAATTACGCACCGTGGGCAGATAGATACGTTGGTAGTACCGTCAAAGGTAAAAATTAATGTTTTGGATCCAATATTTGCTAAACTATGAAAAGAGCAACGTTTGTTTTTCTATTTTATAGGCCCTGTCAAAATTTCAGGCAATTCAATGCATTACTTTTTAAAACAAGTTAAATTTCAGATTATACACTCAAGCACTTTTTCATGATTATGAGATGTAACATTTCTCTTTCAATTTACAACAGATTGCATTGAATTGATTGCAAATGGATTGATTGATTCCTCTAAGTACCTACTTTGCTGATCTTCTCGTTATTTTGGATCTAGTTAGCTAGATAGTTAAGGTAGCGGCCTTGTCTACTGTTCTTGTCAAGTAGTTCAACTGAACAGTTCAACTTTGAGTCAAAATTTCTCATCATTTTGTCCAATTTGGAGTCTTAACAGAGTTACCATTGGATGTAGCAGATTTTAATCTACCAAATGAAACATATTTTGATTATCAGGTTTTCGCAAGTTACCTTAAGTATAAATAGTACTTAGAAAGAATATGCATGCATTGATAATGTTTTTGTCAAGTCAAATTTGAATTATACATCGTACAAAATTAACCAACTATTCAATGATCACTATCCACTTATAGTAAACATAGACTCTAAAATAGACAGCTCTTTGAGCAAGCTAAAGGTAAATTTCATCAACTACAAAAAATTGTACAAATTGGCAGCAAAAGCACACTGGCACACATTTTTATCCATGCAGGATTCTGATATGACTACTAAAGAACTTATTAGTACAATAAAAAAATTAATAGAAAGAGTGGAATCAACGAGAAACAAAAATAAAGAAGAAAATAGGCCACGCAAACTATGGATCACTACAGGAATCTTAAAATCATGCAACACCAAAGAAAAATTGTATAGTACGTGGAAAGTGAATCCAGAAAATCTTAAATTGAAAGAAAACTACAAAAAGTATGAAAAAATTCTTGCTAAGATCATTAAGATAGCAAAATATGGTTATAAACAAAAAATGTAAATAAGTGTGGCAAAGATAGTAAAAGGCTATGAAAATATATACATAGCAAAATATCTTAAAGTAAAAAAGAAAAGAAAGATAAGGTTGAAAGGTTAATGGATAACAACACAATACTGGTCAAGCCATGTGATATTGCTGATTCTTTTAACGGTTACTTTGGCGGTGTTGGGAAAAATTTAGCTAATCAGATTATTAAACCAAAAAATGAACAAATAAATCTTCCAAGTTACTATGAAAGTACAATGTTTATTGACCCCATATCGCCACTGGAGATAATGAAAACAATTAAGCAATTAAAAAATAAAGAAGGTGGAATCGACAGGATTAGTGCCACCGTATTAAAGAGTATAGCTAGACACATTATTAGCCTGTTAAGTCATACATTTAATATTTGTATAGATAAATCGATCTGGCCAGTTGCTCTAAAGACGGCTGAAGTAGTACCGATATTAAAATCTGGTGAAAGAACTTTACCGACAAATTATTGACCTATCTTTCTCATATCAAATATTGCAAAAATATTTGAAAAACTTATACACTGAAGGCTATATAATTTTTTGGATAGAAATAGTTTAATATCAAATAAACAATTCGGATTCAGAAGAAATATTGGTACAAAAGACGCTCTCTTTTTTGTAACAGAAAACATTGTGAACAAAATAAATAAAAATCAAAAATTTGTGGGCACTTTTCTAGATCTGGCTAAAGCTTTTGAGACTGTCAACCAAAAAATTTTATTAATAAAGCTGGAAAGGTATGGTGTTGGATGTCATGCTAAAGAATTATTAAGAAGTTATTTAACAGATAGGGAACAAAAAGTAAAAATCAATGACTCATATAGTGAATTTCTAAATGTAAATACAGGTGTTCCTCAAGGTACAATACTTGGACCTCTTTTATTTGTGATCTACATTAATGATCTGTTGGATAGATTACCGAATAGCACCATAGCTTCATACGCTGATGATACAGTCATAATATGTGCAGATACGTCTTGGAAAAAAGTTGAATCAAAAACAAATGCCTACTTAGAAATTGTATACAAATGGCTCAGTTTAAATGAACTTTCTTTAAATGTAAAAAAAAACTAATTGTATTACTTTTGGTTCATACATAGACAGTGTTCCTAATGAAATAAATATACTAATTAAGGATCACAAACTTAAAAGAGTCGAATATTGTAAATACTTGGGCTTAATTATTGATAGTAGACTTAAGTGGAATAAACATATAGAAAATGTAATCAAGAAAACTAAAAATGTAATTTTCATCTTGTATAAAATGTCAAACTTGATGAATGCGTTTTCACTTATGACTTTATACTATGCTTTTTTCCATAGCGTTGCTACCTATGGTATCATTGCATGGGGGGGAGCATATGGCAAGGTTACAACAACTTTACAAAGAATACAAATTAGGCTGCTTAAAATTATACACAAAAAGATTACAAGTATTCAGATGCCATTATCCATAAAAGAATGTTTTTTACTAGAAACAATTATGCAAGAATATGCAAACCTTTCACTTAATTATAAAAACTCCAAAATAAGTACAAGAAACAAAATAACAATGCCAAAAGTAAATAAAACATAAGAGCTCACAACTACTTAAATTGTAGATATAAAAGTATACAATGCACTTAATCACAATATGAAAACTCTAGAAAATAAGAAGAAACATATCAAACAAAGACTAAAAACTTGGATAAGTGATAATACAAAAAAATTACAGAGTATAAATTTATTAGAAAGGGATGATGTGATTAAATTATAAGAGTAAACTGAAGGGATTTATGATTGATGTTGAGCATGGCAGAGTTTGAATGTGGCACGGACTCTTTTATGTTGGAAATTTGTTAAATTTTTATCTATTTCAGTTTGAGCACATATATACAATTTTTTTAATGTTTATTTTATATCCGTTTCAATTTTCTTTTTCTCTTTTTTTTGGGGGGGGGGATAGGGTTAAATATTTTAGTTTTTAAGATAACAAGGACTGCACACAGGTTTCTGGAAAACCTTTAGCAGTTTTTATGTAATGCTATCCCATGCATAAAATGTACCCCTTACACCTTGTTTCAATAAATAAATAAATTAATTAATATGCAGTGCTCACAAAAGGGTACCCGGCCTCTTGTTTTGCTTATGTATCAGATATAACTTGGAAAAAAGACAAAATTTCTTACCAGATACATTCACTTTAACTTCTTCATTGTTGCTAAACTAGAAAGTTGTAACAGGAATTAGCTCTTGACGAGAAAGTTGCAAAAGGTCGGTTTTCTTCCATTAAAGGCCGAAATGTCGATAGAGCCCCAGCAAAAGCAGGATAACGCTGCGTATACATGGAGTCCCGAACTTCCAGGACCAGCCATAAGCCCGTGTGAGTGCGAGTGAGAAGCAAGAACATATACTATCCTTGTCGCACTCACACGGGCTTACAGCTGGTCCTGGAAGTTCGGGACTTCATGTATACGCAGCCTAACAGAGAGCACCGGTGAATAAAGTTTGTTCGCTTTCACAGGAGGTATGAGGGCAGAATCTCTTCTTGGATTGCTCTCCGTAAAAGCAAACAAGCCTTACCTACCGATATCAGATTCTCTTTGTTCTCTCTCGGCTATCGGCTTGCGGTTGTCGGCTCTCTCGACATTGACGGTTGGAAGTTTCTCATCAAGAACTCATCATTAATACTACTTATTGGTCTAGGTACNAGAGAGCACCGGTGAATAAAGTTTGTTCGCTTTCACAGGAGGTATGAGGGCAGAATCTCTTCTTGGATTGCTCTCCGTAAAAGCAAACAAGCCTTACCTACCGATATCAGACTCTCTTTGTTCTCTTTCGGCTATCGGCTTGCGGTTGTCGGCTCTCTCAACATTGACGGTTGGAAGTTTCTCATCAAGAACTCATCATTAATACTACTTATTGGTCTAGGTAGTAGTAAGAAAAATGTAACTACCACGACTAGTATGGCAAAATATTCCAAGAGATAATTGTATTGTGTTTTCTATAACAGAGAAAATGGGAATCGCAAGAATTCCAGGCGATAGGCATCTCTTCCCTTCGACGGCATTGGAATGTTTTTCACGGAGAGATTGCAAATCTCGAATCCCACTGTGCAATAATTAAAGTTTAATCCTTTTCTAAAGCTGTGTGACTGCACATACAATAATGATAAAAAATAGTTATGTTAAAATTTATGATCATTATAATTATAGAGGCTCTTAAATTGGCACCAGTGAGTCTTACCATGTCATTCATTTTCAGATCCTAAATGACAAAACGCTGTGAAAATATTGAAGCAAGAATGTTTTGCACTATAAAAAATAAAATGCTTTACTGTCAATATTATGAATGCGTAAAAAAAAAGTTGCCAAGTAAACGTACCTTCTTTATTCCATAATTTATCTTGTACATCCTTAGCTGGTAAATTTTTTTGGAACCAGGAGACACAGGCACATTTGTTCAATTGAGATGCAAACTGTAAATTTCACTATCTGTCGCACCAGTAGCTAGAAAGTGAAACTGAAATGGATGAAAGTCCAGAGCTCTTACAGGACCTTCGTGTTTGTCGGAATCGCTAATCAAATAGTTGCTATCGTTCTCAAACATCTTGTCAGCAGAGTAAATCTTCATTTTTCCATAATTACAGCAACTCACAATAATGCCATCTGTATTCGTTCCAGATAAAATACACATATTTATAAATATATATTTTAAATGTTACACATTTGTAGATATTCGATGTCATTAATAATATAATTTATATTTGTTCTACAATAGATTCATAAAATGGAAATATTATAATCACTTTATAGATCGTGAACTAACATAAGAAAGTTAGAGATGACAAAATGTGCTACACTTTTCGTTTTAGTATTAACATAAGGGTGAGATTACATAGAGTCTGGCAGACTCGCTTCTATTGCCACTTCGTGTAAAACAATTACACCTGACAATATTAAAAAAAAATAAAAACATTATGCAAACACGTACCAAAAAATCACTTACATAACACCTCAACCAATTACACTTCACCAAAAGATTTTTCGATCAATTGGCAAATTCTTGATGCTAAGTCCCCGTTTTCTTGAATCCCTATTGGTCCAGTCACGATCAAAATACAAAGCTAAAGTTTGAAAATTCCAAAATCCTTAAATTACGATGAAACACATCCCGTTTACGATACTTAAAGTTTTTAAAGCCTTGATGTCATTCCTCCGGCAGCTGCAATTGTTTCACCAGTGATGTGCCGCATCGTCACTTGCCAAAAACGCAGCAACAGCTCCAATCTCATCTGGAGTTCCTAGTCTGTTCATTGGTATCATTGTCAGCGTTGTATCGATCACAGCTTTTGATTCGTAAAGTTATACGAAGAAAAAAAAGAATACATTTTTATTAGGACTATTCATACTAGAATATATTATTAACAGTTAATGTATATATAGTAGTTGGAAGAACTTTGTTTTTATAACTTCTGGAGCGATGCAATTGACCCTAATTCCTTCACTTGCCAATTCTTCGCTGACAGCTTTACGCAGTCCTAGCAAGGTCGTTTTACTAACAGAATACGCTCACAGCAATTTTGAAATAAAATACAATAGAAAGTTAGTCGTATTATAGAATTGTCTAGTATTATTGTTATATGCGTGATATATTAATTATTACACTAAGCGGTTGATATCCAGATATCGAGGACATTATAATAATCAAGGCATATTGTTTTTTTCTGAGAAGAGGTAATGATTCTTTTATGAACAAAAATGTACTCTTGACATTGATGTCGAATATCTTATCCCAAACAGACTCACTGCATTCGATGACTGGACCTGCTTCTGGGTTTACAGCTGCGTTTGGCACCAAAATATGCAGTTCACCATAGCACACCACTGCCTACGTAAACTTACCAAAGTGAAATCAAAACCATTGAACCATCATACCTATCAAGTTCTTTCTAAGTGTATGGACCTCATTTAAGAGTTTCTGCCTGTCCTCGGCTTTTCCCACATGGCAAACGATTCCGAAGACCTCGAGGCCCTCTTTACTCGCAAGTTGCTCGAACGCATTTTTGACATTCGATTCTCTTCTGCTGCTTATGACAACCTTGGCTCCTTCTTGGGCGAAGCGGCGTGCTACAGAGTATCCGATTCTGTTTAATAACAACAAAATCCTTAATTGTACACAAAAATGTAAGGTATAAAATAAATAATTTTACTGTTCAACAATTGTTCGAGTGACAGTGAAAAAATATAATTCATGTGCGCATACAAATATAATAATGTTACTTGGAGTTTTTTTTTTTTTTTTTTTTTTTTTTAATCTTTTAAAATGCATAAGAATAGAGTTGAGAAATACACTTATAAATAAAAAAATAAAAATAAAAGAACATACCCTTGGGTGGAGGCTGTGACAACTGCAACCTTGCCTTCCAACCTGCGGCAATTCTTGGTTGCCGATTTGGTGGCACTTGTGAATTTACGAACTGTCTGCTCCATCATTGGAACTCGTATAAGCATTTTATGCCTATTTTATGCTAATTTTCCGATCAAGCAGAAATGCCAAGTCACCTCTCCCGTAAACTTATTTACTGCACCGTTCAAAGCACATCATATATCTTTAAACTGTGAGCGCCGTGATCGGTGGTGATGATATGTGTATATTTTGTTGACATACATAAGTATACTCTTTTGATATATCCTCAATTCGATGTATGCTTAATTTAAACGTTATCTTTTTGTACACATGCATACTTCATTTGTCAGGAATCCCATGTTAAAGTCCTGCTTGATTTATATACAAAGTTAAGAGAGACAAAAAACTATACAAAAAGATAATAAAAAAACAAGCACTGCAACACACCAAACGCTGTTGGGCTTATAAGTGAAAAATGCAGTTTACTTGTCAGATCTGTATCAAACTGCTAGCACTCACAGCAGTATTTTTGCTCACCTCATCGTTTAACATGGTGATAAAGGCCAGACTTGTCAGCTCAATCGCGATGTAGAAAAAAGGTCCAGACTTCTTTGTTATCAGCACCGGCACAAGACAGGACTGGGCACTAATGCAACGATCACCTGACAAAACACAAACACCGTGTGTCGACGGCCGAGTTATACCCGAGAGACGTGGCGACACTCATGCAATGCGCAATTTGAGAACCATTGTCGTAGCAGACGACGATACGGTACTGTCGGCAGCAACTACAGGCTCTGAAGTTAGCTTCGGGAAAAAGTAGGCCCCCCACTTCTCTCATTCTGGTCATTTCTGGTGTAAGAGTGGTGGGGGGCCCACTTTTCCGCCATGTTAAAATTTTCTGTCGAGCTAGGCGCATGCGTGTATATGGATTTAAGGTTCGAATAGACACAGCATTGAAAATTAATGATCTGAAAAAAAATTGCAAGATCGAAGCGCTAGTATTTGATCCAGTACTTCATTCCGATATATGTACGATTTTTTCTGATCTTTTACCTGAGAGGAACGTGGTACTTTACTCGTTGAAATCAGGGAAAAAGAATAACTTTAGTGGAAGCATGAAAAAATATATTCTTCTGATAACAGTGGTTGCAATTTTTAATTTAAGTTAAATGTGACAGTGTTTATTTAAGGTGACAAAGTAGGAAGTCGTAATTATGCTAAAGGTGCTTAAAAAAATGTAATGTGGTAATATGTCGTTAACATATATTAAAAATATTTTTTTTTTTTATATTTGTCTACGAAGTTTCATCATAAAATTTTTGTTTTTGAATTAAGGTGTTTCATGTCATAATGAAAAACTTGGCTATGAAAGTGAAACTCGGAAAGGTTGTTGAGAAAGCTTGTATACACTTCTAATTTTTCTGATATGATTGTAGGATAAAACAATAAGAATGAGACGTTAAAAAACCATTGTTAAATACTTCTTTAGCATGGGCTTATATTCACGTTTTTTGAAATCGAAAATACTTTGTAAAACTATTCCAGAAAAACTAAATAATAGAGTGATAAACTACAAGTTCCCCTCTTCATAAAGCGAGATATGCACGCATTAGAAATTCAGCAGTCAACACAAGTCTTGAGCCTGCACACACTAAGTACGAGTCACCGATAAAACTATTTTTATTTTCAAATGAATCAATGTATATCTTCTATAACTTGAATCATGCTCATAATCATTGTTTTGTAAGTGTTATTTTTTAGATATATATATTTGTTTAGAGATTTTTTTTTTTTCTTTTTTCATACGTTATAATGATCTCAGAGTTACACACGAATCTCATTAAAGATCATATTTTATGAAAAAATAAAGAATAGTAATTTAACGGATCACTGATCACTTTGAATTTCCAATAGTAATTTCAGTACTGAAATAATAAATCTGTATTGATAGAAAGACCCATTAAATAATTTACTTTTGTACTTGCCTCTATTACGACGTTCGTATCTTTTTCTGTTTCGTTTTTTATTTCTTGACAAAGGTGATGCTGGTAAAATATTTGATTGATGTGGACGAGATGGTAAAAATTTTGGAGAGTGTAGGTATGATGGAGTATTTGAAACGGAACTGTTCGACTGGAATGAGTAGTGATTTTGATTTTCCATAAAATTATAATTGATTGGAGTTGAATTATGGAATGCTGTTGGTAAATCTATATTCAATTCATTTTCAAACGTTTGTGAATTTGTATTTAATCTACTTGCAAACATAGAATCAACTGGTGTTGATGTGTTTGATCGTCTTGGAGAGAAAAATAGTATTGATGTTGGTGAATTTGATTGGGTGTTACTAGTCGATGGACGTGATGCCAAATTGTAATTTTGATATGTCTGATATATAGTATCTGATGTATTTGTTCTTATTATAGGTGAATTAACAGCAGTGACAGGCAAGTTTCGGAAACCACATTCATCTGAAAAATTAAGGTTAATATCTTTATGATTGAATACATTTTTTTATGTGCTTATTAATATTACTATTAACATTATGTTATTAAAAGAACTGCTGTATCCTCGTACGTATATCTTAGTTAAAGATGTTCATCACACATGCGTTTTCTGAAGGATCTTTTTGAAATTTTAGCAATATGGAAAACACGTTCTAATGTTAGGAAGTCACGTAAAATTTGAGACCATTTCCTAATATTGTTTTTTAGTTATTAAATGTATAAAAAAATTTATTATAACACTTAACCATATGGAGAAGTCACATGAAGATTAAGTTTATATTCGAAAGAGATAGATAAAATTTATCCGTTACTTTTTGCATGACGCAATAACATAAGAAAAATTTTATATTAAATTTTCAGAGGCACTGATAAGTTATTTCCGCAATAATAGTACATCATGCCACTAGGGTTTTTCTCGGGTGGCGTATATTTTTTTTCCTACTTCATGCATTTTTGAGTGGCTTTTGACAGTCCTGGAGACGATGGCATTCATCCGACAACAACTACCATTTTTCCCTAAGAGTACAAAACGAAGCATAATTGAAGCAGGTGAAGCTTGAATTATAATAATATATAATTTCCTTTTCTTACTTTATTAAAAAAATAAAACTTAAAGCTATGATTGACGGACATTAGTGATCAAAGTTACTAAAAATGACTGCCAGCTGACAACATTATTGTCTGACACGAGTTTCATCACACATTATAAGTTACTAACACCGACACGAGTGATGTACAAGACTTAACGTAGTATATGCGACAAACATTGGTATACATTTTGAAGTAATTAATTAAAATAACGCGTTGAAGACTTGCACACCAAATATTATTCACATATAAACCAGATATACTTCGTAAATAATTTTTGTATATAAAGTTTTTCCATTGTTTAAGGTTTTATATACTTAAATTGAGGTAGTAAACGTAACGTCCACAAGAGAGGCTGTGCAAGGTTCAGGGACAGCGTCCTGGTGTTAAACCAGGGGGTCAAAGCTAAGCTGTTATAAAAAAAATTATTTTAATTTTCCAGAACTATCAACAAACTGTATTTCTTCAAGATTGCTTTTTTTTTTGCAAAATCATAGCATAGTTTAAATTATATGATTTTCTACAATCATTATATGGCTTTGAATAACTAAACTGTCATATTTTGTGTGTTTGCAAATTTTCTTATATAACTATTTGATTTTATTACATTAAAAATAAACCAATTTTATTTTACCACATTTTTTGTTATGACACCACATTTTGTGTTTGATTGCTACATTTTGCTTAAGATACCACATTTCTCTATGTTAATTAATGATTCGCTAGTTATTGCTTGTTTAAAATTGTTGTAGTTTTGCAAAAAAAAAAAAAAAAAAAAAAACTGGTGTATAATAAATTCTTTGTACACACGTAAAAATATTATCTATACACTTTTTATATTAATATGGTAACTTTGATTTTCCTCAGAAAAAAATGTGGAGAACACTAACTAGCTTCATAGTGCTAGGAAAAAAATGATTATCACTCATTATATTTATTTTACTTTTTCTACAGCACAAAAAAATTGTTATTACTTTGCACCAAGTGGGCAGAAAAGTTCCACTTGAGGCCCATGACGAAAAATAATTTTGGCCCTCACATTGCGGCCTATAAAAAAGATATAGGTGCATATATATCAGTAAATTTGTGCATAAAAAATAGCTGCCGTTTCTGCCGCATATTTGCTCACCCTCACCGGTCTTGAGCTTACTACCCGCTAACTGTGATGAACATCCTTAACTGTTTAATTCATTATTCCATATGTCCCAATGTACCGACACATGCCTGTATGTTTTTTTTTATATGAGTATCTTAGCAACAGTTTTTTAATAAATTTAAACGATAAACTACGATCTCTCGGTACCAACAATATGTATTATTTAGTACCAATGAGAACTGAAAGAAAATCTGATTTTTTAAAATTAATTTAGTTTATCTAATAGCAAAATATGATCATTTACATGAGTATGCATATACACATTCATATGAAAACGTTGAAAAATTTTTTTATATGAAAATCAACTATTTTTTAAATTCTTTAGAATTAAATATTCTATAATAACGAGTTTCCAGTTTTTCTCAAAATAAACAATTTAACATAATGTATAAGTAACAATAATTGTTAACCAATTGGTTTAACGGAAGATCTTGGCTGTAAAGTGGGTCGTTGATTAGGAGAGTTTATGTTCAATACTTCAGTTGATGGTCTAAGTTGTCTTGAACTGTTTAATTGATCTTAAAACATAATGTCATTTTAAAAAACTTAGCACATACATGTCTTATAAAAAGACATTTGTACTTATTGGTATTATCTTGACAGAACAGGAAATGAAATATATTTATTTTCTTAAAAAGTGTATGAATTTAATACTTCAATTTCGAGTATTTTTAATGATCTGGTGTGCCCTTGATAGAAAAAATAAGATTCGCCACATAAGCGCCATTGCTCCGTGGCTACCTTATGGGCTGCAAAATAGCCCCAGGAACGATGGAACTTATCCAACGAAGACTACTATTTTTACAATATTAACATTTATAGAAACTTAAAAAAAAATTCATTAAAATAATTTTTAACATAAAAATATTTTAAATGAGATTTAAAGTATAATAATTGATTTCTCGAAAATAGTAATATTATTTCAAAATTTATGCATTCTTAGTTTTAGATACTTCTTTTGTAATATTTTACATTTCAATTGACAAGTATTACATTAAAAAAAATGTAGCGTTACGTTTACATTGTATAATTATACAATTTTCAGTAATAATATTCTTTTAAAATCATCTATAATACTGATTCTGGATTGATAATTATTATTATGAAGTAGAAACGATGTGTGCAATTTTTTTCTTTTTTTAATTATATTAACTTTTATTGTGCAAGTAACAAATTTTAATAATTTTTTTTTTATGCGCGAGTTCACCTTAAAGATGACTATTTAAAAATAATCATACCAATGGTTATGTTTTAAAATTTTGAAAACTGTCATTTATGCTGGTTGTTTTTTAGCATCAACATTAAAAAAAAAAAAAAATTGCTTCATATTTTA
>NW_019379800.1:110950-124165 GCF_000648655.2 Copidosoma floridanum | reverse complement strand
TTAGGAATTGTGTGTAAGACCGATGAAAATATATTGCAATTGGTTATAAAGTCGCGCAATAGATTAAAAAAAATTCAAAATTTTCTTCTAATTTTTTTAGTATACTCGTTTATACGTATAAAGAGAAAAATTAGTGTTTTCCAAGCCTGGAGTCCTTTTACGTCTTAGATAATTTATTTAGGATTGTTTGTGGGGGTTATAAAAATTTTCTTATTAAAGTTATAAAGCGACCCAATAAATGAAAAAAATTACTCATTTCTTGAAAATTTTTTTAGTATACACGTGCACACGTGTTGACGAAAAACTCAGTGTTTTTCGAACCTGTCGACCTTTATATAAAGTGGCGCACTTGGTTGAAAAAAATTACAAATTTTTCCTAAAGTTTTTAGTATACGTGGGCATACGTGTCGACGGACAACTCATAGTTTTCCAGCCCAGCAGCCTCTCGCGGCTCGTAAAACTTACTGGAATGCTGTGTGGGAGTAATCAAAATATTTTTTATACGGTTTTAAAGCGACCCAATAAATAAAAAAAATTACCAATTTTTTTTTAATTTTCTTCGTATACTCGTGCACACGTGTTGACGAAAAACTCAGTGTTTTTCGAACCTGTCGACCTTTATATAAAGTGGCGCACTTGCTTGAAAATAATTACAAATTTTTTCTAATCTTTTTAGTATACGTTGGCATTCGTGTCGATGAAAAACTCTTAGTTTTTCAGGCCCAGCAGCCTCTTACCTCTTGAAAAACTTTTAGGAAATGTGTGTAAGACCGATGAAAATATATTGCAATTGGTTTTAAAGTCCCGCAATTAATTAAAAACAATTAAAAATTTTTTCCAAATTTCTTTAGTATACGCGTTTATACGTATAGAGAGAAAAACTAGTGTTTTCTAAGGCTGGCGTTCTTTTACGGCTTAGATAATTTATTTAGAGTTGTGTGTGGGAGTTATAAAAATGTTTTGCATAAGGTTATAAAGCAAAACAATAAATGGAAAAAAATTACAAATTTCTTTTAAATTTTTTTAGTATACTCGTGCACACGTGTCGACGAAAAACTCAGTGTTTTTCGAACCTGTCGACCTTTATATAAAGTGGCGCACTTGGTTGAAAAAAATTACAAATTTTTCCTAAAGTTTTTAGTATACGTGGGCATACGTGTCGACGGACAACTCATAGTTTTCCAGCCCAGCAGCCTCTCGCGGCTCGTAAAACTTACTGGAATGCTGTGTGGGAGTAATCAAAATATTTTTTATACGGTTTTAAAGCGACCCAATAAATAAAAAAAATTACCAATTTTTTTTTAATTTTCTTCGTATACTCGTGCACACGTGTTGACGAAAAACTCAGTGTTTTTCGAACCTGTCGACCTTTATATAAAGTGGCGCACTTGGTTAAAAAAAATTACAAATTTTTTCTAATCTTTTAAGTATACGTGGGTATACGTGTCGACGCAAAACTAATAGTTTTTCAGGCCCAGCAGCCTCTCGCGTCTTGGAAAACTTCTAGGAATAGTGTGTAAGACTGATAAAAATTAATTGCAATTGGTTTTAAAGTCGCGCAATAGATTAAAAAAAATTGAAAATTTTTTCCTAATTTTTTTAGTATACGCGTTTATACGTATCTAGATAAAAATGTGTGTTTTCTAAGCCTGGCGTTCTTTTACGGCTAAGATAATTTATTAAGAATTGTGTGTGGGAGTGATAAAAATGTTTTGGATAAGGATATGAAGCGAAACAATAAATGAAAAAAAATAACAAATTTTTTTTAATTTTTTAAGTAAACGTGTGCACACAAATCGACGAAAAACTCACGAGTTTTTCAGGCCCAGCGGCCTATCGCAACTTCGAAAACTTACTGGAATTTTGTGTGGGAGTAATAAAAATATTTACTCGCCCTCGGGTGGTTTTGGGAGGCTGGTTCTTCCTCGGGCAAAAAAGCAGTTTTCCGGAACTCGTTAATAAGACTCCTTTACGAACCTCGTTACGGACCTCACCTTTGGCTCGGGCCGCAAAACTCTTGGTTCACAAACAAAGACTTTTCAAACTCGTAGGAAAACTATTATTTCATACGGTCATAAAGTGACACAATAGATGAAAAAAAAAATTACTAATTTTTCTAATTTTTTCAGTATACGCGGGCATACGTGTTGACGGAAAACTCAATGTTTTACAGGCCCAGCAGCCTCTCCCGGCTGAGAAAACTTACTGGACTTTTGTGTGGGAGTGATAGAAATATTTTTCATACGGTTAAAAAGACACACAATAGAGGAAAGAAAAAAATTACTAATTCTTTTTAATTTTTTTAGTATACGCGGGCAAAAGTGTCAACAGAAAACTCAGCGTTTTCTAAACCTGTCGACCTTGTCATAAAGGGGCACACTTTGTAAAAAAAATAAAAATTTTTTTCTAATTTTTTTAGTATACGCGTTCATACGTATAGAGAGAAAAATTCGTGATTTCCAAGCCTGGCGTTCTTTTACGGCTTAGATAATTTATTTTTAATTGTGTGTGGGGGTAATAAAAATGTTTTTTAAAAGGTTATAAAGAGACACAATTAATAAAAAAAAATTAAACGTTTTTGAATAATTTATTTAGTATACACGTGCATACGTGTCGACGGAAAACTTAGTGTCTTTCGAACCTGTTGACTTTTATAAAGAGTGGCGCACTTGGTTGAACAAATAGTTTTCTTAGTGTACGCGTGCACACGAAGTAACGGAAAACTCATAGTTTTCCAGCCCAGCAGCCTCTTGCGGCTTGGAAAACTTATTACAATTTTGTGTGAAAGTGATAAAAAAATTTTTTATACGGTTATGAAGTGACACAATGAATGAAAAAAAATTACAAATTTTTTTTAATTTTTGTAGTATACACGGGTACACGTGTCAACGAATTACTCAGTGTTTTTCGAACCAGTCGACCTTTATATAAAGTGGCACACATGGTTTAAAAAATTGACAAATTTTATCTAATTTTTTTAGTGGACGCGTGAAGACGTATCAACAGAAAACTATGAGTTTACCAGGCTCAGTGGCCTCTTGCGGCTTGGGAAACTGACTGGAATTGTGAGTGGGAGTGATAGAAATATTTTTTATACGGTTATAAAGCGACACAATATATGAAAAAAAATTACGAATTTCTTTTAAATTTTTTTAGTATACTTGTGCACACGTGTCGACAAAAAACTCAGTGTTTTTCGAATCTGTCGACCTTTATATAAAGTGGCGCACTTGGTTAAAAAAAATTACAAATTTTTTCTAATCTTTTAAGTATACGTGGGTATACGTGTCGACGCAAAACTAATAGTTTTTCAGGCCCAGCAGCCTCTCGCGTCTTGGAAAACTTCTAGGAATAGTGTGTAAGACTGATAAAAATTAATTGCAATTGGTTTTAAAGTCGCGCAATAGATTAAAAAAAATTGAAAATTTTTTCCTAATTTTTTTAGTATACGCGTTTATACGTATCTAGATAAAAATGTGTGTTTTCTAAGCCTGGCGTTCTTTTACGGCTAAGATAATTTATTAAGAATTGTGTGTGGGAGTGATAAAAATGTTTTGGATAAGGATATGAAGCGAAACAATAAATGAAAAAAAATAACAAATTTTTTTTAATTTTTTAAGTAAACGTGTGCACACAAATCGACGAAAAACTCACGAGTTTTTCAGGCCCAGCGGCCTATCGCAACTTCGAAAACTTACTGGAATTTTGTGTGGGAGTAATAAAAATATTTACTCGCCCTCGGGTGGTTTTGGGAGGCTGGTTCTTCCTCGGGCAAAAAAGCAGTTTTCCGGAACTCGTTAATAAGACTCCTTTACGAACCTCGTTACGGACCTCACCTTTGGCTCGGGACGCAAAACTCTTGGTTCACAAACAAAGACTTTTCAAACTCGTAGGAAAACTATTATTTCATACGGTCATAAAGTGACACAATAGATGAAAAAAAAAATTACTAATTTTTCTAATTTTTTCAGTATACGCGGGCATACGTGTTGACGGAAAACTCAATGTTTTACAGGCCCAGCAGCCTCTCCCGGCTGAGAAAACTTACTGGACTTTTGTGTGGGAGTGATAGAAATATTTTTCATACGGTTAAAAAGACACACAATAGAGGAAAGAAAAAAATTACTAATTCTTTTTAATTTTTTTAGTATACGCGGGCAAAAGTGTCAACAGAAAACTCAGCGTTTTCTAAACCTGTCGACCTTGTCATAAAGGGGCACACTTTGTAAAAAAAATAAAAATTTTTTTCTAATTTTTTTAGTATACGCGTTCATACGTATAGAGAGAAAAATTAGTGATTTCCAAGCCTTGCGTTCTTTTACGGCTTAGATAATTTATTTTGAATTGTGTGTGGGGGTCATGAAAATGTTTTTTTAACGGTTATAAAGAGACACAATAAATGAAAAAAAATTAAACATTTTTGAAAAATTTTTTTAGTATACATGTTCATACCTGTCGACGGAAAACTTAGTGTTTTTCGAACCTGTTGACCTTTATAAGGAGTGGCGCACTTGGTTGAACCAATTAACAAATTTTTTTTCATTTTTTAAGTGGACGCGTGCACACGTAGTCACGGAAAACTCAGAGTTTTTCAGGCCTAGCAGCATCTTGCGGCTTGGAAAACTTACTGGAATTTTGTGTGAAAGTGATAAAAAGATTTTTCTTACGGTTATAAAGCGACACAGTAAATCAAAAAAAATTACAACTTTTTTTAATTTTTTTAGTATACACGTTCACACGTGTCAATGAAATACTCAGTGTTTTTCGAACCTTTTGGCCTTTATATAAAGTGGCGCACTTGGTTAAAGAAATTTACAAATTTTATCTAATTTTTTTAGTGGACGCGTGCACACGTATCAACGGCAAACTATTAGTTTACCAGGCCCAGCAGCCTGTCGCGTCTTGGAAAACTTTTAGGAATAGTGTGTAAGACCGATAAAAACATATTGCAATCGGTTTTAAAGTCGCGCAATAGATTAAAAAAAATTCAAAATTTTCTTCTAATTTTTTTAGTATACTCGTTCATACGTATAGAGAGAAAAATTGATGTTTTCTAAGCCTGGCGTCCTTTTACGTCTTAGATAATTTATTTAGGATTGTGTGTTGGGATAATGAAAATGTTCTTAATAAGGTTATGAAGCGACACAATAAATGAAAAAAAATTACACATTTTTTAAAAATTTTTTTAGTATACACGTGCATACGTGTCGAAAGAAAACTTAGCGTTTTCCAAACCTGTAGACCTTTCCATTAAGTGGCGCACTAGGTTAAAAAAATTCACAAATTTTTTCTAATCTTTTTAGTATACGTGGGCATATGTGTCGACGGAAAACTCAATGTTTTACAGGCCCAGCAGCCTCTCGCGGCTTAGAAAACTTACTAGAATTGTGTGTGGGAGTGATAAAAATATTTTTCATACGGTTAAGAAGAGACACAATAGATGAAAAAAAAAATTACTAATTTTTTCTAATTTTTTTAGTATACGCGGGCAAAAGTATCAACGGAAAACTCAGCGTTTTCCAAACCTAACGACCTTGTCATAAAATGGCACACTTTGTTAAAAAAATTTACAAATTTTTTCTAATTTTTTTAGTAAACGTGTGCACACGTATCGACGGAGAACTCAGAGTTTTCCAGGCCCAGCAGCCTCTCGCAACTTGGAAAACTTACTGAAATTTTGTATGGAAGTGATAAATAGTAGTTTTCCTACGAGTTTGAAAAGTCTCTATTTGCGAACCGAGAGGTTTGCGGCCCGAGCCGAAGGCGAGGGACGTAACGAGGTTCGTAAAGGAGACTTTTCGAACGAGTTCCGGAAAACTGCTTTTTCGCCCGAGGAAGTACCAGCCTCCCAAAACCACCCGAGGGCGGAAAATGTTATTTTTGCTGATATACATATAATGACGTTGTTGTTGTGATATCGATACTTACTGCCTATAGGCATGGTATTATTTCAACAACCACGTGAATTTGGAAAATTATGAAAATTAAAAAGAGAAGAAAAAAAATTGACGACAAATTCGCCAAACGAATTTCTTAAAAAAANAGCGAAACAATAAATGAAAAAAAATAACAAATTTTTTTTAATTTTTTAAGTAAACGTGTGCACACAAATCGACGAAAAACTCACGAGTTTTTCAGGCCCAGCGGCCTATCGCAACTTCGAAAACTTACTGGAATTTTGTGTGGGAGTAATAAAAATATTTACTCGCCCTCGGGTGGTTTTGGGAGGCTGGTTCTTCCTCGGGCAAAAAAGCAGTTTTCCGGAACTCGTTAATAAGACTCCTTTACGAACCTCGTTACGGACCTCACCTTTGGCTCGGGACGCAAAACTCTTGGTTCACAAACAAAGACTTTTCAAACTCGTAGGAAAACTATTATTTCATACGGTCATAAAGTGACACAATAGATGAAAAAAAAAATTACTAATTTTTCTAATTTTTTCAGTATACGCGGGCATACGTGTTGACGGAAAACTCAATGTTTTACAGGCCCAGCAGCCTCTCCCGGCTGAGAAAACTTACTGGACTTTTGTGTGGGAGTGATAGAAATATTTTTCATACGGTTAAAAAGACACACAATAGAGGAAAGAAAAAAATTACTAATTCTTTTTAATTTTTTTAGTATACGCGGGCAAAAGTGTCAACAGAAAACTCAGCGTTTTCTAAACCTGTCGACCTTGTCATAAAGGGGCACACTTTGTAAAAAAAATAAAAATTTTTTTCTAATTTTTTTAGTATACGCGTTCATACGTATAGAGAGAAAAATTAGTGATTTCCAAGCCTTGCGTTCTTTTACGGCTTAGATAATTTATTTTGAATTGTGTGTGGGGGTCATGAAAATGTTTTTTTAACGGTTATAAAGAGACACAATAAATGAAAAAAAATTAAACATTTTTGAAAAATTTTTTTAGTATACATGTTCATACCTGTCGACGGAAAACTTAGTGTTTTTCGAACCTGTTGACCTTTATAAGGAGTGGCGCACTTGGTTGAACCAATTAACAAATTTTTTTTCATTTTTTAAGTGGACGCGTGCACACGTAGTCACGGAAAACTCAGAGTTTTTCAGGCCTAGCAGCATCTTGCGGCTTGGAAAACTTACTGGAATTTTGTGTGAAAGTGATAAAAAGATTTTTCTTACGGTTATAAAGCGACACAGTAAATCAAAAAAAATTACAACTTTTTTTAATTTTTTTAGTATACACGTTCACACGTGTCAATGAAATACTCAGTGTTTTTCGAACCTTTTGGCCTTTATATAAAGTGGCGCACTTGGTTAAAGAAATTTACAAATTTTATCTAATTTTTTTAGTGGACGCGTGCACACGTATCAACGGCAAACTATTAGTTTACCAGGCCCAGCAGCCTGTCGCGTCTTGGAAAACTTTTAGGAATAGTGTGTAAGACCGATAAAAACATATTGCAATCGGTTTTAAAGTCGCGCAATAGATTAAAAAAAATTCAAAATTTTCTTCTAATTTTTTTAGTATACTCGTTCATACGTATAGAGAGAAAAATTGATGTTTTCTAAGCCTGGCGTCCTTTTACGTCTTAGATAATTTATTTAGGATTGTGTGTTGGGATAATGAAAATGTTCTTAATAAGGTTATGAAGCGACACAATAAATGAAAAAAAATTACACATTTTTTAAAAATTTTTTTAGTATACACGTGCATACGTGTCGAAAGAAAACTTAGTGTTTTTTGAACCTGTAGACCTTTTTAAAATGTGGCGCACTTGGTTCAAAAAATTTACAAATAATTCCTAATCTTTTAAGGAAACGTAGGCATACGTGTCAACGAAAAACTCAGAGTTTTCCTGGCCCAGTAGCCTCTCGCAACCTGAAAAATTTACTGGATTTTGTGTGGGAGTGATAAAAATGATTTTCATACCGTTATAAAGTGACATAACAAATTAATTAACAAATTTTTTTTCATTTTTTAAGTGGACGCGTGCACACGTAGTCACGGAAAACTCAGAGTTTTTCAGGCCTAGCAGCATCTTGCGGCTTGGAAAACTTACTGGAATTTTGTGTGAAAGTGATAAAAAGATTTTTCTTACGGTTATAAAGCGACACAGTAAATCAAAAAAAATTACAAATTTTTTTAATTTTTTTAGTATACACGTTCACACGTGTCAATGAAATACTCAGTGTTTTTCGAACCTTTTGGCCTTTATATAAAGTGGCGCACTTGGTTAAAGAAATTTACAAATTTTATCTAATTTTTTTAGTGGACGCGTGCACACGTATCAACGGCAAACTATTAGTTTACCAGGCCCAGCAGCCTGTCGCGTCTTGGAAAACTTTTAGGAATAGTGTGTAAGACCGATAAAAACATATTGCAATCGGTTTTAAAGTCGCGCAATAGATTAAAAAAAATTAAAAATTTTTTTCTAATTATTTCAGTATACGCGTTTATACGTATAAAGAGAAAATTTAGTATTTTCTAAGCCTGGCGTTCTTTTACGGCCTAGATAATTTATTTAGAATTGTGTGTGGGAGTAATGAAAATGTTTTGCATAAGGTTATAAAGCGAAACAATAAATAAAAAAAAATAACAAGTTTTTTTTAATTTTTTTAGTAAACGTGTGCACATGTATCGACGGAAAACTCAGAGTTTTCCAGGCCCAGCAGCCTCTCGCAACTTGGAAAACTTACTGGAATTTCGTGTGGGAGTAATTAAAATATTTTTTCGCCCTCGGGTGGTTTTGGGAGGCTGGTTCTTCCTCGGGCAAAAAAGCAGTTTTCCGGAACTTGTTTGAAAAGACTCCTTTACGAACCTCGTTACGGACCTCGCCTTTGGCTCGGGCCGCAAACCTCTCGGTTCACAAACAAAGACTTTTCAAACTTGTAGGAAAACTATTATTTCATACGGTCATAAAGTGACACAATAGATGAAAAAAAAAGTTACAAATTTTTTCTAATTTTTTTAGTATAAGTGGGCATACGTGTCGACGGAAAACTTAGCGTTTTCCAAACCTGTAGACCTTTCCATTAAGTGGCGCACTAGGTTAAAAAAATTTACAAATTTTTTCTAATCTTTTTAGTATACGTGGGCATACGTGTCGACGGAAAACTCAATGTTTTACAGGCCCAGCAGCCTCTTGCGGCTTGAAAAACTTACTGGAATTGTGTGTGGGAGTAATAGAAATATTTTTCATACGGTTAGAAAGAGACACAATAGAGAAAAAAAAAAATTCCTAATTTTTTCTAACTTTTTTAGTATACGCGGGCAAAAGTATCAACGGAAACCCCAGCGTTTTCTAAACCTGTCGACTTTGTCATAAGGTGGCACACTTTGTGAAAAAAATTAGAATTTTTTTCTAATTTTTTTAGTATACGCGTTCATACGTATAGAGAGAAAAATTCGTGATTTCCAAGCATGGCGTTCTTTTACGGCTTAGATAATTTATTTTAAATTGTGTGTGGGGGTAATAAAAATGTTTTTTAAAAGGTTATAAAGAGACACAATTAATTAAAAAAAATTAAACGTTTTTGAATAATTTATTTAGTATACACGTGCATACGTGTCGACGGAAAACTTAGTGTCTTTCGAACCTGTTGACTTTTATAAAGAGTGGCGCACTTGGTTGAACAAATAGTTTTCTTAGTGTACGCGTGCACACGAAGTAACGGAAAACTCATAGTTTTCCAGCCCAGCAGCCTCTTGCGGCTTGGAAAACTTATTACAATTTTGTGTGAAAGTGATAAAAAAATTTTTTATACGGTTATGAAGTGACACAATGAATGAAAAAAAATTACAAATTTTTTTTAATTTTTGTAGTATACACGGGTACACGTGTCAACGAATTACTCAGTGTTTTTCGAACCAGTCGACCTTTATATAAAGTGGCACACATGGTTTAAAAAATTGACAAATTTTATCTAATTTTTTTAGTGGACGCGTGAAGACGTATCAACAGAAAACTATGAGTTTACCAGGCTCAGTGGCCTCTTGCGGCTTGGGAAACTGACTGGAATTGTGAGTGGGAGTGATAGAAATATTTTTTATACGGTTATAAAGCGACACAATATATGAAAAAAAATTACGAATTTCTTTTAAATTTTTTTAGTATACTTGTGCACACGTGTCGACAAAAAACTCAGTGTTTTTCGAATCTGTCGACCTTTATATAAAGTGGCGCACTTGGTTAAAAAAAATTACAAATTTTTTCTAATCTTTTAAGTATACGTGGGTATACGTGTCGACGCAAAACTAATAGTTTTTCAGGCCCAGCAGCCTCTCGCGTCTTGGAAAACTTCTAGGAATAGTGTGTAAGACTGATAAAAATTAATTGCAATTGGTTTTAAAGTCGCGCAATAGATTAAAAAAAATTGAAAATTTTTTCCTAATTTTTTTAGTATACGCGTTCATACGTATAGAGAGAAAAATGTGTGTTTTCTAAGCCTGGCGTTCTTTTACGGCTAAGATAATTTATTAAGAATTGTGTGTGGGAGTGATAAAAATGTTTTGGATAAGGATATGAAGCGAAACAATAAATGAAAAAAAATAACAAATTTTTTTTAATTTTTTAAGTAAACGTGTGCACACAAATCGACGAAAAACTCACGAGTTTTTCAGGCCCAGCGGCCTATCGCAACTTCGAAAACTTACTGGAATTTTGTGTGGGAGTAATAAAAATATTTACTCGCCCTCGGGTGGTTTTGGGAGGCTGGTTCTTCCTCGGGCAAAAAAGCAGTTTTCCGGAACTCGTTAATAAGACTCCTTTACGAACCTCGTTACGGACCTCACCTTTGGCTCGGGACGCAAAACTCTTGGTTCACAAACAAAGACTTTTCAAACTCGTAGGAAAACTATTATTTCATACGGTCATAAAGTGACACAATAGATGAAAAAAAAAATTACTAATTTTTATAATTTTTTCAGTATACGCGGGCATACGTGTTGACGGAAAACTCATGGTTCTCGAGGCTTAGCAGCCTCTCGTGGCTTGGAAAACTTACTGGAATTTCGTGTTGGAGTAATGAAAATATTTTTTATTCGGTTATAAAGCGATACAATAAATGAAAAAAAATTACAAATTTTTTCTAATTTTTTCAGTATACACATGCATACGTGTCGACGGAAAACTTAGTGTTTTTCGAACCTGTAGACCTTTTTATAAAGTGGCGCACTTGGTTAAAAAAATTTACAAATTTTTTCTAATCTTTTTAGTATACGTGGGCATACGTGTCGACGGAAAACTCAGAGATTTCCAGGCCCAGCGACCTCTTGCGGCTTGAAAAACTTACTGGAATTGTGTGTGGGAGTAATAGAAATAATTTTTATACCGTTATAAAGTGACATAACAAATGAAAAAAAAGTTACAAATTTTTTTTAATTCTTCTAGTATACGTGGGCATACGTGTAGACGGAAAACTTAGCGTTTTTCAAACCTGTAGACCTTTATATAAAGTGGCGCACTTGGTTAAAAAAATTTACAAATTTTTTCTAATCTTTTTAGTATACGTGGGCATACGTGTCGACGAAAAACTCAGAGTTTTTCTGGCCCAGCAGCCTCTCGCGGCTTGGAAAACTTACTGGAATTTCGTGTGAAAGTGATAGGAATATTTTTCATACGGTTATAAAGTGACACAATATATGAAAAAGAACAATTACTAATTTTTTCTAATTTTTTTAGTATACGCGGGCATATGTATTGACGGAAAACTCAGTGTTTTCCAAGCCTGGCGGCCTTACACGGCTCAAAAAACTTTTAGGAATTGAGTGTGAGGCCGATAAAAATATATTGCAATTGGTTTTAAAGTCGCACAATAGATTAAAAAAAATTAAAAATTTTTTTCTAATTTTTTTAGTATACGCGTGCATACGTATAGAGAGAAAAATTAGTGTTTTCTAAGCCTGGCGTCCTTTCACGGCTTAGATAATTTATTCGGAATTGTGTGTGGGAGTAATGAAAATGTTTTTCATAAGGTTATAAAGCGACACAGTAAATGAAAAAAAATTACTAATTTTCTCTAATTTTTTTAGTATACGTGGGCATACGTGTAGGAGTAAAACTCAGTGTTTTCTAGACCTTTTGACCTTTTTAGAAAGTGGCGTACTTGGTTAAAAAAATTTTCAAATTTTTGCTAATTTTTTTATTTGACTCGTGCACACGTATCGACGGAAAACTCGGAGTTTTCGAGGCCCAGCGGCCTTTCGCGGTATGGAAGACTTACTGGAATTGTGTGTGGGAGTGATAGAAATATGTTTTATACGTTTATAAAGTGACACAATAAATGAAAAAAAATTACAAATTTTTTCTAATTTTTTTAGTATATGTGGGCATACGTGTCGACGGAAAACTCAGTGTTTTCCAAACCTGTCAACCTTTTACGGCTTAGAGAACTTTTTGGGAATATTGTGTGGGAGTGATGAAAATATACTGTATTTGGTTTTAAAGTTGCGCAATAGATTGAAAAAAATTAAAATTTTTTTCTAATTTTTTTAGTATACGCGCGCATACGTATAGAGAGAAAACTTAGTGTTTTAAAAGCCTGGCGTCCTTTTACGGCTCAAAGAACTTTTTTGGAATTGTGTGTGGGAGTGANGTTTTAAAGTTGCGCAATAGATTGAAAAAAATTAAAATTTTTTTCTAATTTTTTTAGTATACGCGCGCATACGTATAGAGAGAAAACTTAGTGTTTTAAAAGCCTGGCGTCCTTTTACGGCTCAAAGAACTTTTTTGGAATTGTGTGTGGGAGTGACGAAAATGATTTTTATATAATCAGAAAACTTACTGGAATTGTGTGCTGTCGTATCTCTGGGGCCCCTCAGGCCCGATTTGTTGTTGGTGAGGCCGTAAAGGTTTGAGGCTAGTTTTAGCTTCACAAACGTACTATAACCTCTATTGTAGTACTATGCAATAGATACATAATATTATACATATAATTATTTAAGCCTGCCGATGCCCTGGCGCTGATGAAAGGCTTGTTTGGACAGGCCCTAGTCTTAGCTTTTGAATAAGGTAGGGGAAGAGCGAGAATCTATTTCACAAAAAAAAAATTTTTTCAAAAATTTTTTTTTTTTTTTTTTTAACTAAAACATTAACAAATACATTAAAACACATTAAGAAATAATTAGAAGCATGTCTTTTATTTTATGCTAAAAATAAATAAGTCCAAAAAAAAAATTTTTTCAAAAAAATTTTTTTTTTTTTTTTAACTAAAACATTAACAAATACATTAAAATATAAGGTGGCACACTTTGTG
>NW_019379800.1:41755-110931 GCF_000648655.2 Copidosoma floridanum | reverse complement strand
TTTTCAAAAAAATTTTTTTTTTTTTTTTAACTAAAACATTAACAAATACATTAAAATATCGAGACACACTTTCGTAAGTTAAACTGTAAAGGATAAAAGGAAAAACTTACAACACATTTCCCCGTTTTCCACGATGGCTTACATGATACCTTCGACCATTGTGAAATCTTTGAGAGGCACTTAATTTTTCATGAGTCTTTCTCCGATGATTTGGAGCCATGTTTAGTACATGGGATAATCCAATTTTCACTTTACACAACCACTTTTTTTTAGATGAGCAACAATAACTTTATAGTGCACTACAGATTAATGCTCTTAAAATTTTCAGAGTCCTCTATCAACTTTTGACAGATGTTCACTTACATGCACTGAAACTGACGTTTTGTTTTTTTATATATCTCGCTTTTATTTTGAATCTTTCTATGAAACATATACATGTACATGTAGATATTTTCAAAATTCAAAATATAATAATGAATTTTGTAAGAAAAAAATTTTTTTAATACCGGATTCAAGAATAAATTAATTACTCGAACCACTTTTGCTGTTATGATCCTTTAAAGTTGATCAAAGCTTATTTAGCTATTGTCCTGTTACACTAAGTAAATTAAAAAAAAAAGCAAGGGTCTCTCACAAGAAAGTACAATTAGGGTGTGTGTTTAAAGCGATAGATAAAATATAAATATTCACAGCTGGAGATAGTGAGACGAAGCAATCCTGCAGTGGCAATTCATTGTCAGGTATATGTTCAACGAGAATAAAAAAATTTCTTTAGATTACATAAGATTAAAAACAACTACTTGTTAATGGGTGGATGAAGAAAAACAATTTAAAAAAAACTTGAGATAATGTGCACGTAGATTTGTTGAACAACGTTGCCCAGAAGACGAGCCCTGACGTCGCTGGGATCCACCAGGTTAGCGAGCCCTTTAGCTCTTGTATACAATGGAATTAAAGCACGGTATATGAATGTTGCCGACACAGGAAATTCGAAGGGTGTACATAAACACAAAACTGTCAAAGCGCAGAGCTGTCGTCCACCAACATTATAGATATTATGGTCGTACCAATAATTCTATCTTATCTTTCGTCTGAGATGAGTACTATAGATAATATCATCGTCAGGCTGCAGTCATATAGAGCGCAATAGAGCGTGCAGGCCCGTAAGCGACTGTGTTACGTCTATTGCGCTGCGCAATAGGGCTATCCTGCAGCGCAATAGACTCAACACAGCCGCTTATGGGGACAATTCTATCCTGCACGCTCTATTGCGCTCCATGTGACTGCAGCCTTAGATAAACGTTAGATGATCGGTATGGAAAAGTCATTTCTTACCTATATTAAATCCAAAAATTGCCGGAGCTTTAATGTCGAAATAAATTATTGTAAAAAAAATAACTGGGAAAAGTTGTGGCTTAGTTTTGATTTTTTTATATTTTTTAGATCGATTTTTTCATATAAGATGCGTTTTAATCTTGCCGCAAATGGCATTTAGGGCTAACAACTTTTTATTTTCTATCCATTGTACTAAGTTGCGGCTAGTTTTTAAAAAAGACTATATTGCACTTTTTAAATACCAACAAAACTGCTCATTAGGATGAAATATGACAACAACAAAATTAGATCTTGACAATTCACAATGTTCCTTAATTCTGGTTAGAGTGACGGCTGGTTTAGATTTTAACCACTCTCAGAAAGATATTTTCACTTCTGACGTCATCATGCACAATAGCGAGGGCTGTGGGACAAAGTTTGAATTCACGCAATAAGTTTAATCGCGACTATAAAATTTATTGAGATATTCCAGTTACTCTATTTAAAAACATTTTTTTTAAGTCTTTTAAAAGCATCTGATAACACCTATTTTGAAACAAAACTACAAACATTATTTAATTATTAATTATAAATTTTTACTAGATAACATAAAACTCAGCTAAACAGAATAGTGCGGATTGTTTGGTTAAAGTGCGAATTACTCCTATACCTATATATACAGTCAATCGCATCGGCTGCAGGGCTGATGGGTAGAGCTTTTCATGAAACTATCATGTCCTGGAAGTAACAATGATAAGCGTAGGGCTGAAAGTACTCAAAAGCTAGGCAATACTTAGAATATTTAAGGACCAATAAAGACATTGTAAAAAATGAGAGTAATTTTTAAGTTCTATGTAAACACTAAACAATGTTTATTTTGGCTGAGCAATGAGATGCTGAAAAAAAAGTACAAGTTGCATTTTATTTTGCTTTTTCTCTAGTGTTGCTAACACTTATTTTCCATTTAGCTCATGAAACTGCACAGTACAATTACACCAATCAATTGATAGATTCGTTAAGAGTCACTCAACGTGTTACAATATTTTAGCACGCAAATTTTCCAGTCTGTTTTTTTTTTTTTCTCAATTACCGTCGAGTGAGCAGTAATTAATGCCTGCGCAGTAGTAAGGTTATTAACCCCTATACTTTGCCCTGTGCTCAACTGCTCACACCACCTGTGTCGCCCGCCTTGCCAGACGAGACAGATAAGCTGATAACATGCAGTGAATTATTCTAGAATTTTCTAATCAGCTATTCTTTACAAATAAATGGCTTTAAGCATTGAAAACATCGAATTTTCGGACCCTTTTAAATCAACTTCCAAAATCGTATAAAAGCAACGGGAGAAAGATAAGTAAGGTATAGTATTTCCAAGAAAAATAGCCATAAACTGAATCAAAAAAATTACTATTTCATAAGATGAATTATTTTACATACCTAGCAGAAATGAATAAAATAAAATAATTTAAAAAAATGTGTACATATACCTAGCAGCAATGAGTGCTTAAATAATTAGCAGTAACATAAAATAATGATTCATATAAATAGTGTATGCAACCCTACGTTGTATGTTATCCATTTGAATAATTCGGAATGTTGACCTTTCGTATTTTTTAAATTCTTTATTATGATATGTTCTGAATCATCACTTTTTTTAATATTCTGAATTGTGAATCATTCTTTATAATTAATTTACTTAAAAGTAAGTTCGTGTAATTGAATTTTTATAACTTATAACTGTATGATTTAAAATTCCTTTTTTTTTTCGAAAAAAAAACGGAATTTCTTTGATTGCACTTACCGTAAAAATTTTTTTCTTAAATATAAACCTTTTAAGAATAAGTATTGTGAATGAAAAATTTTAAAATTATAGCATTTCTGTCAAAATAGTTGTTTAAACAATAATTTTTTTGACTTCAACAATTCATTAAATATATATTATGATAATATGTTGTTTTAAATATACATATAAAAATAAAGATTATCTAATATAAAGTGTTCTGACATTTGAAATTTCTATAAAATTTTCATCTTTATTAAACAATTCTAAGAAATGACCGGTTCGGAGTTATAACTTTTCGGAAAAAAGACACCCACCCACTGAAATGTATGCATTATGGATGGCCATACTGAATTATATAATAAACATTCAACCGAAATAGGCCCTTTTCTAGCACTTGACCAAATGCGCCCTTTCTTAGTGCTCTTCCGAAATAGGCCCTTCCATAGCATAAATTCGAAATGAGATTTTTTGAGCACAACTTTCAATGGGACCTTTCTTAGCGAGAATGAGACCTTCTCCATTCCAAGCAACGGCTTGTAGGCATGAGTGTTGTCGATATTATTGTTATAATCACATGAGTAATAATATATCCAAATGTATATTGCCTTTAGTCAAAATATTTTTTTCTATAGAAATGTATTCATATCATATGAGTTAAATTTTCTCATACCGTACAGTTAGCTCTCGTCATTCCTTTAAATACTTTATTACTAATAAACCTTGGGAAACGCATGTAGTCAAAATAATATAAAACTAATAGTAGTTTAGAGCTGAATTCCATTGTAAGGTATGATACCAGTATTATTGATTATTAGCGTACAGCTGTACACACTCATAAGCACAGTTTTTTGAAAAACTAAAAAAATTACTTTTAAAATCATTTATGATATATGTTACACTTAATTTTGCGGTAGTAATGAGTATGTACTCAAATTAAATGATTATTTAATTGTATAAGCATACCAATTACTTAAAGTAAGCCTAGACACTGGTAAAGACAAATTTATTTTCCTGGTAAATTGATCCATTTTAGATTTAAAGCTTAAAGCTTTTCGAAAAATATGAACTCTGCTAGTAGTCAACGTACAAATTTCGAATTTAAACTTGAAAAGAAGAATCCACTAGGAAGCTTTTACCAATGGCAGCCAACTGTTATCAGCGCTAACAGTACATTGTGATGGAAAAAACTGCATGTAAGGAATAAATAATACAAATTATTTTAAGAAATTTTTGTTTGTTTTCTGCATTTTTTTTTTATCATTGATGTTTTTGTTTTTTCAACATCTATGTCTAACAATTATTAAAGGATTCTTATTCAAACTCTAATAAAGATTTAAATTACAAAATTCGCCTAAATTATTTATATATGGAAGTTTCTCCGAAAACACAAATAAGTCAATTAAGGGGAAAAAAAAAAAACGAAATAAGAGCATCAGTACCAAATAGGTATATCTGAAAGTTATATTAATAATCTGAAAATAGAGCGAAAGGGAGAACGAGAGCGAGAAACAAAAAGAAAGAGAGAGAGAGAGAGAGAGAGAGAGAGAGAACTAAAGCGAGAGAAAAAGAGAATTATTAAAAGTAGATGTTTTACAGATTAAGTAATGAGCTTTAAACTTGAGGTTTTGAAAACATGCTTACAGCGTAAAGACTAGTTTTTAATGTATGAATTTCAATATATAGTAGTTTTAATATATTTTTAACTATATTCCAAACAACAAGCTGAGGAGAGGCGTAACGAAAAAAAAAGTCTTGCCTCTCAATTTTTTACTATTTTTTTCAAAGATTGTAGATGAAGGTCAATACTTAATATAAACCTAGTGTGCCTTGTAAGAATTTTTTATTTTTATACTTCATCAAGACTCCAAAAATCAGAAAAAATGCATTTTTAAAAACAAGAATTTTTTACTCGAAAACTGTGGAGCTTATAGATATATACATACCCATCGGTCCTTTATTCAGATGGTTCCAAAGAATCTAAAAATATTATTTTGAGATTGAAAAAACAGCTTTGATGGATTTGTTTATAGAAAATTGTTTAAACAATACCTGACCACATAATTGGGTGATATGATAAAATTCCAAGTACAGTAACACATTTTGAACAAGAAAGCAAAAAAAATTGGGTGCAGATAATTTTTTCCGGTTTCTCACTGATTGAGCAATGTCTAATACAACTCCGCCACCTTGGCCTTTCATCTAGTTATAGAAGCTTGTGTTATTGAATCATGTTTGTTTTCTTAACAAAAACACCACTAAGTCTCCCATGTAACGTGGTTGTAGACACTTATGTGATTAGTTTTATTTTGTTTTTGTATATAGAGTGGTCAGTAAACGCCCTGGATCATCTAGTTTAAGGTGCTTATGTTATAATTTGTTTATGTTTAGTAATAATAAAGCAGCCAGTAAATGCCTCGGACGATCTTGTTATAGGTGCTTATGTTATGAATTATTTTTTCACCATACTGCGCTGAAAGAAGGAACTGTCGTCCTGCTTCGTGGGATGAAAATCCTTTTTCCCGGTATAGGATTGGTGAAAAAAAGCATATGCACCACACTCGAAGGTTCTAAAATGTAGTAGGTCTTACGTGAAATCTAAGATTTTTTTAACCTCACTTAATAGGTGCGTAATACACTAGGTCACACAGTGATGTAACTTATATTCTTAATTATTTTTTATCATTATTTATGAAGTGAACATGAATGCACTGAGTCGCGTGACAAGCACTGATGTTGTTTATTTACTATTTTTATTATTAATAAAGTGGCCAATAAATGTCCTGGTCATCCGGTGGTAAGTGCCAATGTAAATAATTATTCGTTTTTATTTATGAAAAAAATGGCCAGTAACGGCCATGGGTCGCGTCATCAACTAATAGTCAATTAAAATATAGATATTTGTTTAATTCATACTAAAGTTGCCAGTAATTGTCTTTTGTCATCTAGTGACAGGTACTTATGTTATTAATTATTTATTTCAGTTTCTATTATGTAGCCAGTAAACGTTCTGGTTTGTGTTGGAGTATAAGCTTGTGTTATTACATACTGTTTGTTTAATCAGTAAAGAAATCATTAAGGGTCACGTAAGAGATAAATGAAAGTGGTTACATTTTTATTTCTTTTTTTTCATTCTTAGAAAAGTGGTAAATTAACACCCCAGGTCACCTTAAGATAGGCGCTTGTATTATGAATTATTTATTTGATGAATAATAAAGTTGCCTGGTCATGCCTCGTGTCATCTGGTGTAAGGTGCTTATGTCATTGATTTTCTATTTTTGTTGATAGTAAAGTAGCATGTAGATTCTCTTGCTATCAGTTATTTAATTTAGCAATCATGAAGCGGCCATTAAATGCCATGGAGCTCTTAGTGTTGGAAGCTTTCGTTATTAAATACTGCTTATTTATCTTATAAAGTGGCCACTAAGTGCTCAGTTTTACATGATTAAAGGCACTAATATTCTTAATAGTTAATTTTTATTTTAAAAAATGTCACTAGTAAACACCTTGGATTACCTGGTAATAAGAGCTCATGTTACAAGGTTATAGGTGCTCATGTTCCGAATTATTCATTTTTATTAATAACAATGTGATTAGTCAGCACTATTAGTCGTATGATGGTAGATTCTTGTAATAGTAATTAATAATTTGTATTTATAATAGATTGTCTAATAAATGCCACCGGCAATCTGGTAATATGAGTTTGAGTTATTAATTGATGTTTGTGAAATTTATAACGTGGCTAGTAAACCCCCTGCCTTACCTGGTTGTAATAGGCACAAATAATATTTTTATTAATAGTAAAGTGGCTGGTAAATATCCTGGGTCACCTAGTTAGAGTTACTGACGTTATTTATTGAGAAAATGCAGGGTTACTTTGTTTAAGGTGATTATGATTCTAAATCTGATTTGAATATTGCGCTCTCCGCTTAGTGCTACGTTTAAGATAACTAATGAGTACCACACTATGGTAATTTTATATTGACATATGTATGTGTGGTCGTATGTATATACGTATGTATGTATATACAACAGTAGTAATCACTGCATATTTGTATACACATTTAATTGTGCTGTCAGTATTAATAAAGAAAAAGAATTTTGAATGTAGTTATACCTCATCGCTTGCTCCTTTGTCATAATTGAACATAATTAACTGATAGAAGAACACTATACATTTGAATGGTCATGCTCCAACAACCTTATGTTTTTCTATGAGTAAATTATATTTGAAAAAAAGGAAGTTTAAAATAATTTGTTTTTTAGTATACATTTCTTAAAAGTATAGCTTTATTCCTCCGTTCACTAACTGATCATTAAAATACTTAACTATAACTAACTGCACCAGCTCACAATATTCATCTCAAAGAGAAATTTTTATTATATGCTTTCTGCCAAGTAGACGACATCCTTATCACAAAAAATTTTTTTTTTAAGTATCTTTTTACTTTTAATTTTATGTTCCATTTTAATTTAGAAACTTGTCATTGCTTTAGCGATTATGTCTATCGCTTTAAGGCACTGTGTGTTTCTGCGTTACAACAAAACGTTACAAAAATTTTTCCTAATTAAAAAGTATACTTTAATTATAAATGATGCATAACTTTTATATACTCATTACGGAATTTAATCGCAACCTTCTCCATATCGTCTCCGACGAGAAGCTTCTTCAGATGATGAGCATCATATTTGGCCTCTCATCTACACCTTATACTTTTCTAACGGTAACGAATTGAATAGTAGAAATTCTTCGGTCGTAAGGAGTAAGAGTGGTAGTCTACGAAGACGATTTACTCTTGGCCTCTCAAATCAAAGACAAGTTAAAACCATAGACTCAAGAGACAGTAGAAGTAACTCCTCTAAGATGACAAATCAAATTCTAAAAATGCATCATGGATCCGTTCCAGTCTAATCTACTTACCTCCCGAAAAGATAGCCGAAATCACCAATTACCTGTCAAAGACTTATCTGCATGGGGATTGCACTCTGACATAATTACAAAGTATTTTAGGCCACCGGAACTTTGCACAGAGGGCATCTTCGTTGCCATTACTTACAACGCTTTCTGAAACAATTTTAACAACAACGCCTACATCAGAGATCTTCATTAACAAGAAGTGAATTAAAATAATGGCAAGAAGCTTTGACTCAAAGTTCCTCTTCACAATCGGTTCCTCTTCACAAGAATCTGGTTTGTTATTTTTTAACAGCCAATGCTGCAGACACGGGTTGGGAGCGCAACTAAATAGTTTCTATCTGTCAGGTCTTTGGACAAAATTTCAAGAAACTTGGCATTCCAACAAAAAAAAATATATGTATGCAGCTGATACAGTCATAACAGACTGCATCCGATTCACAAAATGCACACATACTAGTTCAGTCAAACAATCTTAACCTACTTGCATACATAAGCAGAAAAGCAGACCCTCATTTAGTGGAACTTTTAAATCTGACGTTCAAAGTACTTCAACTTGTATGTCACCTACAAATAACTTTGATGGCAGCATTCCTGTATTTCAAGGAAGAAGTATCTCCTGGAATGGAATTTCTTGAAATACGCAAAAGAACGAAGATTCAATCACTGAGGTCATCTAGAAATAGACCTCATCAGCAAAGATCATCAAGCAGATTTTACCAATACTTTTAGTCAAATTTGAAACTTTCAACTAGCTTGGATTTTACCACCACTAAATCTAATCTAATGCCGTGAGTGCAAGCAGATCTTAACAACTGCAAAGGTCAATATTTGATTATAGCATCCTAGTAAAATCAAATCTTTTGGTTGACAAACCTACCCAATTGCAGTCAAGTTCCCCCACTAAACATCCCGGACTTGGTGGAAAATCTTGTAGATTTGTCCACAGGTTATGTACCCAGCTAATCAGACAAAATTATTCTACAAGCATGAATGATTGGAGGTGGAAAGAAGTTACAAACAATTGGTCACAGAGTAAAGAAGATTAATTAAAAAAAATTTGAAAAAATCAACCATTTGAAATTATCAAGCTTCTTTAGTAAGATAATTAAATTAGTTCAGTTAAAATAATATTGATCCTGTATTACCTACTGCTTCCATCGTAGCTCAATCCTTAGTTTATTTATATCTTTCAAAAAATAAGCCTATAATACTATTCTTTTACGTAAATAGACAGTCACGACTTTTTGTTCAGGAAGATCATCAGATAACTTATCTTCCAGTTTCTTAGCTCATCAAGTTTTGAACGAAATATTTATTGCTAATCCTAAAGAAACAAAATCATTTATTTATAGACAACATTCCAGTCCAAAAAATATTAGATCATGGGAATTGGTAACGTGTAGAAGTATTTAGAAACCCTTACTACAAAGAAGTTTATAAAGATAGTTGCAATTAACTTTTAGTATAAAAAAATTTTAATCCTGTGTAAGGAAATATGTTCTGTATTAAAGTTATTTTACGTTATTCCGTTTAGTATATTATTTTAATAAATGTTAGAAAACATAAAGTAATTCTTATATCACATAGCAGTGGCGTTTCATCCACTCTATAGCAAACATTTCTCATAAGGATGCCGTATATTCGGCCAAGTGTATAAAGTAAGTGTTCTGCACTTATAAAAAATACGTATTATTTGTGAATGCTGATACATGGTATCCTAACAAGAATTTTACATGATGAGTACTCCGTGAAGTTAGACGTAATTGGTAAAGCAATGACGATCTCTTGCGACAAAAAACTTGATGGCTTCTCTCATAAGGATGCCGTACATTAGTATTTGCATGTAATACGTCTTTTGTATTAGTTCAAAATACTTGCATCATTTTATGATTTGATCATTCTTGGGTGGTTTCCTCAGAATCAGTATTTTTTACGTTTATTTAATCATACACGCATATATCTCAGCAGTATGTATTAAAGAAACTAGAGTTCTCATTTCAAGTAATAACTTCATTTTATTTTAAGTGTGTAAATTTTTTTTTACAATATTAAAACGGTACAAGAATAAAATTGGTTTTCCATGGATGATAACAAGAACTGGATGAAAAGTGTTGCCAAGTAAAGACAGATAACATGCAGAGATATATTTTGCATATGAGCTTACCTGTCTCTGTTTCTTTTTTGTGGAATTAGTTGTAATTTTTTCAGCTTATTTTTCAGCTGTGTTTATCATGCATGATTCACGCAGCTAATTGATATCTTCGTCAAATCTCCCTCTTACGACTTCATAATAATATCTGAAATTTTTCTTTATCGTTATTGGCTGTAATATAGACAAAAACTAATGATACAACATTTTTCTAGCCATCATTGTATCATATCTTAGAAATTAAGTAAAGCTCAATTAACAGTTCAAATTTCTGATTCTTGTATTTTCCATCATTTATTTTCTTTTTGTACAAAACAAAATTTATAATATTTACAAAGTATAAATATCTGCACTTTGGCATTGTGCTACTATTATTCGAAAAATCATCTTAGTCATCTTTGGTGAAAAGAAACTTAATTTAACTTCCACGCTCAACTCACAGAGACAAAAAAAACTCGAAGTGTCTAACTTTTAACTTTTGCTATAACATTGTATGGTTGCATCACTCTGTTGTGCTAACTCTGTTAGCAAGTGATCTTACATTTTTCTTTGATTAAATAAAAGTATGTACACGATATAAATTTATTTCCTACACATAAAATAATAAGCCAGTCTTTTTTACAAGCACAATCACACCATAAAAGTGGAAATATTTTTTTAATCTTATACAAAACGTATACATTTTCTGGCAAAAATTTCTTAAACCCTTAGGTACCTTAATAAGCATGAAATTATTTTAAAAAACTGTATTATATCCATATCTCGTTCATGTAGGCAATGGACACGAATATTCTGAGTTATACTGTAATACCTTTCTTGCCATAAAAAAAAGAAATATTCTTTTTCCTGTTTTTGGTATTTTTTTTCATCTTCAGGTAATTACTGCAAACTCATGAAAACAAACAGTGCGTACCCAGTGTAAATCCAACCAAGGCAAGCACAAAGAGCATCTCCAGTCTGGTGCTTACCCAGGTGGCATACGCCACCAGGTACGAAAATTATTTTGTATGAAGCATTTGTCAGAAATGACATGTAAATTTGGTAATTGTACATCCTGTTAGTTAGTACCAATATAATTTTTTGTAACTTTTTCGAAAGTATGGTACGAATTGATTAATTTGATGAGCATTACTTGTTCAACTCCCTTTCAGTGCCAAATAAAATTAATAACTTATAACTACATCAAGTACATTTCTTAAAACATGAAAATCGATTTATAAAAATTTTAACAAAATTATTATCAGTGGCAACATAAGATCAGCATTCTTTATTAGCATGGTTATACTTTTTGAATGTTCTGTAAACTATTTCACTTGTTGTATTATTTGTTTTTTCCAATTTGAAATCATGAGATATTTAACTCCTTAATTATGTAGTGACTAAGAGAACAGTATGGCATTCAATCACATTAACACTAACAGAGAAACTTCTTTGTAGTGTAGTTAAAAGTTTTAGAAACAATATGATAATGCTAACATAATCTAGCAGTTATAAGTAAGTTGCTGTAGAGTTTTGTAAGTTAGAAATCTAGTAAGTATGAGTTTTTTCATGTGGACCTTATTATGTACACTAGTTACTCAGTAATAATTGAAATTGCCTCGTAAGACTACTTCCATTTTTTTATATTATTAAATATTTTAAAAAACGTAGTCTTACTCATGATCCAAGATTTTTTTACCACCTTACAACTGATCTTAAGGTCAAGCATTTAATGGATAACTGACTTAATTGAACTGACAAGTGAGTATCAAGGAGAGAAGACATCTACAAATCAGAGCTCTCAAATATTTTATAAATGTAGGCATAAAAATAAATGAGGTCTTACTTTTTTAGTGCCGTCTAATTTGAGCTTCGCAAGTCACTATCCCTACATAAGTTCATTATGCTGAGTAAAGTTTTATCGTACCATCTCAAAATAGTTAAAGTCTTGTATCGTTATAATTTTTTTGTTTAATATCTGAATTTCCTTACGTAGTAAAAGAAGTACTTTTATTGTGAAATATTATCCCACACTGTAAAAACTTTGAGTGAAATTTTTACTCCAGTATTTCATTCTATACTTTAAAATTTAAAATAATAAATGTATTCATGACACTAAAAATGGGTAATCATATTTTTTTAAAAATGTATTTTAAAAGGTCTAATACTGGTAACTAAAATTGTCCAGATAAACTCATAATACATTTGTATACACAAAAATCTTGTATTAATGAACAAGCAATTTGATGGTTCCATGTCACTTGAAAATATACATTATAGCATACATAAAGACCTTAAGCCATGCGTTTCTTTGGCAAGTCAAATTAATGTTTCAATATGTTTTCAAATAATTTCGTACTTAAGAGTACGCATCTTCATAAAACCAGTGTTGTTACGTATTTAAATGACCTACCACAAAGAGTATTCAAAATTTTACATTTTTTATTTTCAACAAACTTTCGCAGCTCAAAGAAATAAAATAATGTACCATAAAACGCAGTATTCATACAAAATGAGTCTTAAATGTTAAACATAATAGTGAAATCGTAAAACTTTACTGTGTTTTTTGGTTTTTACCAATCAGCTGACTTAAAATTTTATGTACTTTTAAAAAAATTCTTTTTTTTTGGTTTATTGAAATACCTAGGGTAACAGTTGACAATCTGTTTTTAAAAAAGTAAAGAATCATTTGTGTATTGTAATACTATAAATAGATCATTTATTTATAGACAACATTCCAGTCCAAAAAATATTAGATCATGGGAATTGGTAACGTGTAGAAGTATTTAGAAACCCTTACTACAAAGAAGTTTATAAAGATAGTTGCAATTAACTTTTAGTATAAAAAAATTTTAATCCTGTGTAAGGAAATATGTTCTNTCGTGTACATCGTAGGTATTTTCACTCATTTTAAAGTTTTGGTTTTCGAAATTTAAACATTCAGTTTAAAAAATAAATAATAACGTTGTCATCTGTAAAAATGAATAAACGTTCTACATAAATAATTTGTACAAAACAAAATCGTTTAAAGAAGTTCACTCGTACACACCTTTTTGACGCATAACATCAGCTTTGTTATAACCTGTATGACTATATACAGTACTAACAGTAGCTGTCAAAGGAGATTTATTGTATTCACTTATATATTGCTCACTCTACAAGCCATGAATAAAGATGAGACTGTAGCTACGTAATCTTTAAGTTTTTAGCTATTTTCAAACAAATTTCCAATTAAATCTTGACGTCGGTTTTCCAGATATTACAGGTTATGTATCAAAACACTACTTATTCTCATAAGACTGCACGTTGAGATTTAAAAAAAAACATTATCAATATCTCACTTTATAAGCTATAAAGAGACTTGAAATTCAAATCGAAAGTTCTTAATACACTAATTTACCTCTATTGTAAGTATTATCAATATATTGACGTTAATTCTCTTAGCAAGTGAGCTTCCTTAAAGAAGTTTCTGCTTATATTTATATATATATTTTTTTATGTATCTGCAGGAAATGTTTGTTAGAAATAATATTAACAGCAAACAAGAGACCTAAGAAGTAACAAATCACTCTACCAGATAAATCACTGCTTCTTAAGAAACCCATGAAACATAAGGAAAAAAAAAGGTAAAATAAGAACCTCATATAACGTTACATCCAGTCTTAAAACATTTATATTTTAAAAGTAAGCTCAAACTTTTGTAACATTTCTTAAATACTTTTGCCACTATTCGTCATTATTACATTAAGTTTTATAAATCTGAATTGCATACGTATTTTACAATATAAAGTCATAGTATGCATAACAATATAATCTTCATTAATAGCATCGACCCTCTAACAATCTAAGAAAGTTGTTTTTAATGCATTCCCCTTTTTTGCGCTAAAATAACATTGGACTTAGTTTGTTTTATGGTGTAGAAAATTTGCACGCAGTTATCATGCTTGATAGTAGAAACATGCACGTAATACCCTACCCTAAGCTTTGAAATGGGAAAGCTGTTTTTACGAGGACATCGAATCAACAGTTGCACGATCTATGGTATCGATGAGCAGCTTTCCCGCAGGCACTGGAGACGTATTGTTTAAAGTAACGATGTGTGGCGAGGTGGCAGCTATCTGATAGTGATCGGGTGATGTTGGGGTCTTACATGGTGACGGACACTCTATTTTAGTCGCATGATGATCCTCAAACAAGTTGCTTTGGTGTTGCTGTTGTTGTTGTTCATGCTGCTGTTGAGACAACACGTCATAATAGATGTTTGACTGGTAGGGTATAGTGGACATTCGGCTGGTCTGAGGCTGAGTGCTGAATAGGCTCGAAGCATAGGTAGTCTGATGAGCTACTCCAATGTGACTAAGTCGCAAATCGTTGTAGTTATCTATTAAAAAAATGTTTGCGTAATGTATAATTTATATTATTGTTACTATTGTTACTATTATTTAACTGAATTTAATGACATTTCAATGTACTATATTTTTTAGCTAAGCGTACTTAAAAACAGAAATTAAATAACAAACCTGGATCTATTTTAAGGATGTTATTATTGTTGTTGATATGGCTGTCATTATTATTATTATTGTTATTGTGATTATTAAGGCTGATGCTATTATTAACGCTAGAAATGCTATTATTGGCGCTGATTGTGCACGGGGTCGCAGGGCCAAGGATCGAAGTGTCACTGGTCTTCATGTTTTTGTTCTTGCGCTTGCGTGTCTGTATGGTAGGCTTTTTCATGGCTAGAGGACGGGGAACGCCATGTAGCTTAAAATAAAGTCCACAGGCGTTGCAAACTGCATCACCTTGGGCGTTGCGTCGCCAAAGCGTGGTTATCTGCGTGCTGCAGTTGCTGCAAGTAAGGCCAACGCGTCTTGATGCCTGTTGAGCAGAAAAGGACAAAAGCGATACAAATGGGTTTGTCATATGTGTCACTAACAGGTTTAAAACTTTTCAGACATTGTAACCATGGGGAGTACTTATATCAGTTAATTATGTTCGAAACCATAGCTGTTTTATTAATGTTTTAAATAAAGCAACGACTTCGGAAAGGGTTCGAAGACTTGTAGTTTTTAATGGGTTTTATTGCTGCAAGCATGGCTGTAAGCTTAGTTAATAGTATTATTAATTTAATACTTTAATAAAAAGATTCGAATAACATTAAAAAATTAGTGTAAATTGATTAAACGTTTTAACATTGTGGTTGCAGGATAATATAACAATCAAATGACAAATGTAAACATAAATAAATTGATAATAGGAAGACATTTCGAATTAAATTGCGAATTTTTACAAAATAATTATAAGTGATACTTGTATAGTTATTTCACTACATAAAATTATCTCATTAGTTTTGACAGGCTTAATTATTACAGACAATAATATTTCACATCAATATTTGCTTATTTAAGAAAATCATACATGTTTCATTGATGATCACATTTTTAATTTTATAATGTCGTACAAAACCAACGTAAATAAATGTGAAACTAATTAAAGATGACTGTCAAAAAAAAGTATATTTAATAAATTAATAACATTTTGGGTATAGTGGCGCCATTATGATACGATGGATCATACATTAATGCTAAAAGAAACCACTCGAAGAGAAGCTCAAAGGTTTGATGTAATATTGTTTCGATTGTTGTATTTTCTTATTACATGTTCAACAAAAAAATGTATATTTAACTATATTATAAAGAAATTTTAACTCTTAAAATTATAGAATACATTATTATTTACAGCTCTATCTTGAGTAATTTGTGTTTATTTTACTTAAGAAGTTTTTTTAATTCCCATCAAAGAATCCAAGTACAGTAAGCACACCAATTTTTAAATAATGTTATGACAATTGCATTTTGACAATATTAACTAAAACAAAGCATAAAACTATTAAAAAAAAATTAATCTTCGTTAAAAAGATATTTAGCCAATCAGAACTTTGAATCATATAAGGTCAAAAAAGTTGATGGTGCCTTTTTAGCCTCATTAATAAATGTCCAAATACCCTAAAAAGTAGTCGGTTGCATTTTGGATGTAATTTTTTAATATGTCATGCATTTTTGAAGGAAAAACTGTTTAAAGTTGAAAGTGTTAAGCTTTGTGCAGACACAATACTTTTTGCTAAATATTTCGAAAAACGCCAATAACTCGAGAATGGAAGCACGCAGCAAAAAATAGCTTGCACCAACCAAACACAAACAACAAATATGATAAAAAAATATTTTTGTTTTATTTTGTGTCTGAAACTTACGAAAATTGATCCAGATATTGTTCACGTAGTTTTGTCAATTCGACACCGGTGGAGAGAAGAGCAAGGAGGAGCTTTTATATATATATATGTATATATATATAAGAGTCAGAAAGTTGCCATAAATTTGGTTTATTGCATTAATTATTATAAAAAAATGTTTGACAAACATCTGACAGTAATTTTTTGCAGTGGGGACACATTTTCTGTGGGGGCCATTTTTGTGCAGTAGTAAAGTTCCAATTCTGTCACAAATGGCAATCTCACGTGGCAACTTTTTATTTTACATTCCTTGGAATAGGCTGGTATATAGTATAGACCAAATTGCACATTTTATATTGCAATATAGACCATAAACAAAAGAGAGGATCTCATTGTGAGTAAAAGTGGCGGCAGGTATTTTTTTACATAGTATGAGCTTATCACTTAGTCTATTAGCAACTATAAAATATAAGAATGATTTACATGCGTATATGTGTGTGTAAAAGTATTCCTAGACTGTATATAAAAGCAATGCCTTAGATCCTGTTACGGCTATTTTTTTTCACAATCATGTTTATTAGACACCACAGAAAAAAAATATTGTTGTTCCTTGTGTGTACCCTGGTTAAAATTTCGTTTCAAATATTATTTTTTTAACGAATCAACCCAAGTTGTTTATTCTCAGAAGCGGTAGTTTTCATCGAATAAGTGTCATCGTCTCTGAGGCTGCTTTGCGACTCGAGGGACTTGCGAAGCAGGGACTGAGAGTCGTTAGGTAGCTGCGAAGCAATGGTGCTTATGTGGCGTATTCTATTTTTTCTACCGAGAGCATACCATACTCTCTAACGCCCGAAGTAGGAAAAGAATATTTTCAATTTCGTTAGCATATTTGGAGCAAAAAACTAATTTGGATGTACACACATTAGCTCCACAGTTTTCAAGTTATAAGTTTTTAAAGTATTAATAAATATGAACTGAGTAATTTTGGAGCCTTAATACAGTGTTTTCATAGAACTTTTTGCTAAGGCACACTACGTAAACATTAACTACAAATTTTTCTTTACAATGTTCAAAAAATTAAAATTTCGACAAATTAGGAGATATTACATTTTTTGCATTTAACCTCTTGTTCGTTTAGCGCGAATGCGTGTTGCCTACGTCCACGCTTGGATAACTATAAGGTATTTTCACTTCTGACGTCATCATGCAAAATGGCGAGGGCTGGGGCACAAAGTTTGAATTCACACAATAAGTTTAATCGCGACTATAAAATGTATTCAGATGTTCGAGTTACTCGATTTGATTACAAAAACTTCTCTTTCTCACGAGCTATCGAATGGGTATCAGATATACGGCATTTTTTCTTTACAAATAAGTGAAATCGATAAATAAAGTTGTCGTGGGCAAAAAGTAAAGCCGGAAAGCAATTTTTTATATCCCTTTACAAGCATCTGATCGCAATATAGCAACAATCGACATTAAAAATTTTTACTGCACGACATAATATCACGTAAATAGCCTAAAACTCAGCTCAACTAAAAAGTGTGGATTGTTTGGTTAGAGTGCGAGTTACTCCTATACCTATATATACAGTATCAGCTCACGTCAATCACATCGGCTGCTCACTGAGACTGAAAAGTTCATGTGCTTAGGTAATTGTCACAAGTTCGAACATTAATAACGTCTAGTCCAGAATCGTACTTTACATCATGACGTTTATAAATATTTAATTGAGTGACTCTGAATGAATCTAACCTACAGAACTTTGTAGTCATGCGTAGTAATTGATGCGCAGCATTTGGTCACTAAGAGATTTATTAAAAAAAAAAAAAAACATTAATGTAACAGTGAAACCTTTGTCGTTTCAATCGCATTATATGCTGCAGATGAAGATAGAGTAAAATTGCTTCAATTTACATAAAAAAACATCGAAAAATGAGAAATTTAACACAGTCAAAAATTTCAGTGCGCAGTAATTGAATCATTCACCCCTAGCATACTGTGGACACGAGCATGAAACTGAAGAGGATAAAGCGATATGTACCAGCACTTATGGTATCAATTAAGGAAAACCTAGGGGGAAACCAGAGTCATCAGGTCTACGTTGTCTGTAAGTATCTTTCAAAACCTAAAAAAGTGAGCATTTTCTGATGATACATAAAGAGTTTAACATGTGTTAATTTCAATAATAGTAAATACCTTAAAGGCAGTCCGGATATGGTGAGAGTTTCCTGCCTTATTCATAAAGTTACTTAAACTGTAAGGCTGTATATTGTGATTAATTCAGCAGCTAGTTACTTAATTCAAAAATAGACGTGCATTTTTGAGACTTTAAAGAATAAATCAAACCCACACTTGGCAAAATTAATGGAGAATTCAAGGCACAAATTGTAAAATCAGATATTGAACTGAAAAGGAACTTTCTCAATTTTTTTCTTTACATTAAACTATATCTCACCAAAATCAAGGTGTATTAATATATCACGGTGATTTATTCTTTCGAGATTAAAAAATGTGTCTACTCGAGTTTTGTAAAAATTACTTGGAGTAAGTTACTTACGCAAATAACATCAACTAATAGAATAAGGCATAGTATATTACTTTGCATAAATGAGTTTCCTACTCTACTAACCAACAGATATTTTATGTTACAACAACCAATTGATTTGGAATACTTTCATGTCAGAAAAATAGTAGACGCACATTTCTGAATCCACAAGGACTAAATATTGCTTGATTTCGGCGAGCTTCATTAAAATATAAAGAAAAAAAGTGCTACATGTGAGGTTGATTTACTTTTTTAAGTGTCAAGAACGAGTATCTACTACAATTTTTTTGATAAAATATTAAGCTGCTGAATGAATTACGTGATAAAGCTATTATACAAAACGATATACAAAGCTATTACAAAATGCAATTAAAATAACCTTATTAAAAATTGACATGGGATTCAAAGGCACTTATAATTAAGTTTTCTACGACGCTTAGGCTTTATGTTTCACCTAAAAATGCTGTAATTAGTATATATTTAAAGATGAACTACGTAGATTTGCTGCTACTGGCTTCCCTCCAGGCTTCTAACTTTTGCTACGGGCTTGGGACTAACTTTTGCTACATATCACTTTTGGTCCCCATTCGCAATGTGCAGTAATCTGTAACAGTGCCACCTGCATGAAAAGAAAAAGGTGATTAGGTGGTGATGCTGGATAGCACGATTACATAGCCTGTTATGGGCTGCAAACTTTGTTAATTGTTTTTCGTAGTTTTTATGTATTTTTAATACTTCAAGTTTGAATTTTTAGTGTTAAGAATTAGTATTGAGCAAAAATAATTTTTTGATGCATTATTTTTAATTAATTTTTTTGAACTGTACACTTATAGTTGTTATCTATTTAAAATAAATTGTTAATACTAAAAATCGATACTTCAAGTTTCAAAAATGCACTAAAAGTACAAAACAATTATTAACAAGTTTGCAGCCCAAAAGAGGCTATGTAATCGTGTTACCCAGCATTGCCTCCTCCTTCCCATGCAGGTGGCTCTGTTTTATATTACTGCACCGAGCGAATAGTTCTATTTATTGTTTTAAACAGGAATACGAAGTTTAATTAAGACTGAAATATGACAAAAAAAAAATTAAAAATGATTTTAACATTCAAAACAAAAATTCAAAAGGCTTAAGTCGCTTCAATCTCCAGACTACTCATAACAGTGTACTCCAAAAAAACTTTTTTTTCTAGTGGGGGACAAAAACATAACATTTTTGTGTACTCCTTGATATTAACATACACACACACACATGCGCGCGCGCGTGCCTGTATTTGTGTGCCTGCTTCTATTTGCTTACCCCTCTGTGCTGGCCAACCTTAGTGCTGCGACAGCGTGGTGAAAAGTAAGCAGCTGTTTGGTGCCACTTGTCTTCTCTCTGTCATAATGTTATTTGAAAAACCACATAAAATTTATTTGGAACGTTCTTCTTAAGACTTTTTACCCATCGAAATCGAACATATATGTTTTCTTATGGCACTTTTCGTGCCCTTTCGATTCATACAAGTTATTTCTCGCTACGAGCTATTGTTCTCGAGTACTAAGCATTTTTAAGGAAGTTTTGCTAAGAAACGTTATTGCTTTCAAAAGTTTTATAGTTGCAGATTTTTCCAATTTTCCCGTAACCAGCATAGTTATTTATGTTACTGTATCCAAAATGCAGCTGACCATTTTTTTGGGTAACTTCGGACTTGCATTTATTATGTGGCAAACATTTGTTAAGGTAAGGAAGAATTATTTTTTTGTATGAAACTATTTAGTAAGAGATAATAGTACACGTAACTGTAATGAATAACAATCAAAATGAGAAAATACATAAGTGAATGGATGCTGATTAGTACAAAAAAAATAATGATGAATCAGGGAAAGAGGATAACACCTACCACACGCTTGCTTGATTTCTCTTCTGGGGTGCGAGGGACACCACTATACCCACAGAAGCCTTTGGGGTATTCGCCCTGGTCCGCCACTGAAACAGACATGAGGCCAAAAATTAGAGCTGTTTTTCTCCGAGTCTGAATATTTTTTTTTTAACTTCATCGATTAAACTCTTTCTTTTTTTCTTTTCTTTTCGTTTCTTTCGATAAAAGCTCAAGCTTCTTATTTTACTTAACGTTACTGCGTCGGCCTTCTTTTTTTTATTTAATTATTAATTAACTGGATGATTTTTCGCATGAGCACTAACATGACAAGTAACCTTTGGGCCAAGGGCGAATATCCACAGAGGCTCCTGGCTGCCTTTCCATAGGCAAGTATGAGCAATAGTTGTGACCCAGCCATTGCTCAATGAATTATGTGTATTTCAAACAGTACTATTTATAAAATTCTGAAAACAACTCCATACCTTTTGCTCTTAAGACTCAATCATCAAATATTTCTTAAGGAATCTTATTTGTATGTGGTATTTTTCATAACAAAAAGAAAAAAGTTAAGAGACAGAAAAATGTGGGGTCGCATTCATTATTTTATATCATTGTCATTTATAACCAGGACTGGGATTACTGTATCGCTCCTCGCTTACCATGCGCTTTGATTGCTTAACCAGTGGCCGATTCATGCCGTTCATCTTGTGGTAAAGGCCACAAGCGTTGCAGAGGTAGTGACCGGTGCCATCCCGCCGCCACAGCGGCGTCGATACCGCCCCACAGTTCACGCACTCGCGGTTCTCCGCCTCGATGATGTGTACTATTTTTTATTTTGCAATTATTTGTTAAAAGGTCTTGTATGGCGAGAGGTCTTGTATTCTTTAAAAATCAATATACTTTTTTTAAATCAATATACTTTTGTAATATCTAAGAGACTAGTCTTAATAATGTAAAAGTTTAACGAGACAAAAGAGCAAAGTTTTTTTTTTTGTGTAAATGGGAGGCACTAGTCTTCATTCTTAACAACTCATTTTTGTTTACTACATGTTAAGTTTTCAAAAAATGAAAATAAAAAATTGTCACCTAGTAATTCTTCACAGCAATTCAAGTAGTTTTTAATTTTTTTGTAACGTTTTCCATTATTACAATTTTAATAGTAACTTATATATTAAAATTTACAATATTTATTATTTAAATAAAAGTCTTAAATATAACAACCAGTAGAAAAGTTAGAGGCATCCTATACAATTAGTGTTATTGCGCTAATACCTCACATGCGAAAAAATTTTGATGCTACTTGGTTAAAGTGACTCATTACAAAATCAAAATACTTAAAGTTTAAATGAAACTTGCAGGCAATTGATTCAGAAGAAATCACTTAAAATTTGATGCTTAATGTGGTCTCTTATTGGAGGCCATTTAATCTTGATGACATTTGAAGTAATATATTTTAACTTATACTTCAACTCTCATTACATAACTAGGTACTAAAAAAAAATCCGGAGCTTTTCGATGATATCAAGAAAATATAGGCTCACCAGGCATAATTATATATGGGCTTATTAATTAGGTGACTGTTTATGAAATGGAACAGTTTATTTCAACTGAATAAATGTTACAAAGAAATCCTGATATTGGAATGATAAAGAAAATAAGTCACATCGGGCATTGATTGGTACTGCAATTTTTTTCTTCTTCTTTGTATTATAAAAAACTTGTAACTTGCATTAAAACTAATATCAAAAGTTTCAATAGCAAAAGGTTAATAAATAAATGTTATGGTTGTCCCTAATATGCTAACGAAATTTTAAGCCGATTGGTTGTAAAATTTTTTAGAACAGTGGAGTAAAAGAAAAAGATTGATCCTTTTTAAATATAACCCTTTGAAAATTTTCTAAAAGCATAAAGCTATTTTGTAGTCTCCATTATTCGTCAACATTAAATATACCGTTTACGAAATTTAAGTAAACAATGATGTGAGAAGTTGAATAATTATTGTTAAAGAAAGGAGAATTGGCAAAATGGCTCTGTAATTTAAAATAACTTCTAAAAGTTGACATCCTATAATCATTTTATGGACATATTGAGAATCACATAGCTTATATTCTGATCTCATTTCATTATCTTACATATTGTCAGACGTGACTTGGTTCAGTCAAGACAGCGCCCACGTATTGGCACACTGGCGTACAACTGACTATACAATAGAGTGCATCTAAGAGTGCAATTAAGGACGTTCGGTAGTGTTAGCGGGGGGAAACATTTGCGCGGTGAGGGGAAACCAGCGATGAATGAAGATTTGGCAACGTCGTACGGGTCTTAAATGTGTGAGTGTTCATGTACACGCATCAGGTGTCTCTGCACACTCTACACTGTCTGCTCGTCTGCTGCGTGCTGCGTCGGTTACGACAGCGTTCGTGTATCAATGTTTTTGTGATAAAGCTTTTAATTTTAATATTATTGTTGATAAATTTATGGAAGGTAATGATGGTTTAAGATCGTTTCTAATAAATGGGCAAAGCCCTTTAATCAAAAGAGCTACCAGTGTAAATAAAATACTTGAATTTTTAAATGACTTGACAAGTCTCATACAGCATGGGATGTCAGATAAGTAGGATGATTTCTAAGATGAGTGATTCAAACTATGAGCATGTGATTTTGTAATGTGCAAAAAAATTGTATCTTAAGAAGAAATAATAAATTTGAAATTAAAAAAAAAAAATAAATAGCGTGTTATTAACATTTATTGTTTTTTATGGGAAGGGGTGGGCGTTCTGTACATACACTCACGCACACACGTAAGCTTGTATTTTATGCGTGAATGCATAAATATCTACAATAATATTGAGATATTTACTGATCAACATCCTGGAACATTTTGAATTTCCCGCCACTTGCGACGTTGCCGTTGCGTTTCGGTCGAGCTTTTATTTAATTTTTTATTTATAAACGAATCAGACGATCGTCGCAAAACTTGGTATACATCAAATTAATAACATTATCTGTAACATATAAAAAAATTGGCCAAATTCACTGGCCCAATTTGCTTAAAACTGTGATTTAGTCAGTTCTCCCATAAGCGACAGTGTTAAAATGACTTAACTTTGAAATTCAATATCTCGAAAACGAAACAGAGGAACCTCTTTAAATTTTGACTGGTTTATTGTAACAACAATAAAAACGTCTGGTCAAAATTTCAGAAAAATTCGTTGGAAAATTCAATCACTACCGAACGTCCTTAATACAGCCGCTCACGGTGGCGGTCATTCCTAAGCGTTCAGTGAAAAGTCTTACGAATCCTTAGTTGACGGGTTCGAGCCCCTGCTCCGTCTTTTTCGTGGAACATTTCACTACAATATTTCCGACTCCTTAACCCATTTATTTAATAAATCAGAATTACCTGCTCCGCATCTACACTAGAATCCCCGAAGTTTGTTCCGTAACAATATAAAGTATCATTCCTCATTTCCTCATCAGGTACTTCATTCATTTTTTTTTATTTTTTCGGCCCAAGGCTAACAAATGACCTTTTTTGATTTGCAAAGTTTGTGACAAAAGTATAAATATAGTGCGTCATGAGCTTATCACTATGCGCCTAATTCAGGTGCCACCCCTGAGTGATACAAGTTTTTCCTCAAAGAGAGCACCAGAATATACGGAGCTTTGCGGGAAATTCTTTTATTGGCTTATAAAAATATTATTAACAGTGAATTGACCGAATAAACTAGTCATTTGAGTATATATATATTATGTTAATAATACGGTGATAAATTTTGTTTGGTGTTGTTCCGTATCCAACGAGATTGGAAAAAATGAGAGCATGAACATAACTTACCTAAGTAAATGCATATACATGCTAGCACTAGATGGCATTTGTCCGTTAGTCAAAACCTTAGAGCATATACGTATGAAGGAAGCACGTAATGGGATAACGTGAAGGCAACTGAAGAGAGAGAAAGCAATAAGTTTGGGGTACCCCACTTTTTAACCCTTTTCTCCTTGTTCGTTCGCGATTGGCTATCTTTTGACTATATGTATAGGTATAGTAGTATTTCATTTTGAGTAAGTGCCATCTGCTCATAATATTTACATTAGTCGAGTCAAAAGTTTAATTATTGTAAGTATCATAGTGAATAGCTAATGTAAGTGTGATTTTGCAAAAGTTTTGGTGAAAAAAATAATAACATGAAAACGTGTTGCGTGACAACGTGTAAGCTCAAAAGTTATGACTTAGCAGCTAAAAATATAACCTTTTACAGGTAAATACTTATGTACACTTTCTTCAAAAGTTTTAGTATTATAATTCATAAAAAAATAGAGTTGCTTATGAAATATATGTTATTATATGTATAATATTTTAGCGCTGGCAAAGATAAAAAGAGAAGAGAGCAGTGGGCGAATTGTCTAGCTATTCGTTGTCAAATAAAAATGACGAACAACTCTTTTGTTTGCAGTCATCATTTTGAACCAAAATTCATTTATACTTGTGGGCTTCGCAAAAATGTTAGACTAGTATCATTACAAATCACGCTTGTATTAGCTATTTACTGCGATACTTACAATAATTAAACTTTTTACTTGACTAATGTAAATATTATGAGCAGCTGGCACTTACTCAGAGTAAAATACTACTACTATACCTATACGTAGAGTCAACGGAGAGCCAATCGTGAGCAAACAAGGAGAAAGGGGTTAAAAAGTGGGGTACCCCAAACTTATTGCTTTCTCTCTCTTCAGTTGCCTACACGTTATCCCATTACGTGCTCCCTTCATATGTATATACTCTAACGTTACAACACACTGCTTGATAAACATAAATACTAGTGTCAGGTTACGTTAACTTTTACGCCCTGCTTACAGTGGAGACAGCAACCGACAGCAAAAGTCAGCAAAAGTTGTAAGGAAAGGTACGCAATCAGCGCTACTGGCTATTGCTGATGTCTCCTGACTCTTGGTTTATGTAGCTATAGTTTTTCTTCTTTTTTTATTCATCATCACCCGTAGGCTCAGATATGGCATTCTTATACACAAGCATAGTGTTAATTAGCCATTGGTGCACCTGAGTTATGACCAGATGTTTATATACGTATGTAAACATCTGGATCAACTCAGTCACACCTATGATCACGTAGATGAAGCGTCAGAGAAACAGTTAATCGACCTTCAAGAATCAAGAGCACAGGCGAAAGGGCAAGACCCTAATGGTGACCAAACGGTCACCCTTCCAAGTACTAACCGCGCCAAATGCAGCTTAACCTCGGAGATCGACGGAACTGCAACTCTACCGTTGCGCCACCCCGACCACTTATGTAGCTATAGTTGCTCCTCTCTTGTACATAGGTATACAAAGTAGTATCAAAAAGGAACACCATTTGCTAGGAACATGAACCAAAAGTCAGGAAACAGTAGCAACTGTCAGTGGCTCTAATTGCCTACTTTTCCTTAACCTTTGCCGACTTTTGCTATCGGTTGCTGTCTCCACTGGAAACAGGCCTTTACATATTAATATTATATTTTTATGAGATTACTTATGTTTCTCAAGCTTTACACGAGTGCAAGCATACATATGCCCTTATACATGTGTTAACACAATTGCAATCCATGTTCTTACTCTTTCTCATGTTATAGGATTCCCAAATATAATATCAATATGTAAAAGTTTATTAAGTACCGTATCATGACAAATGGACAAATGTGATCTTTACTTCTGTTTCTCAAGCTTTATACAAGTGCAATCATGTCTAAGAACTTTTATCTATTGTACTTCACAGTCATAGTCCATTTTCTTACTTTTTCCAATCTCGTGAGATACGTAATAACACCAAATAAAATTTATTACCGTACACTAACACAACACATACTCAAATCACTGATTTATTTAGTCCATTCCCCTTCCATTTACTCCGAGTACTCGGATTATCTTAGTAAAAATCTAGCACCTGAACTCGGCATATAGCAAATTATGAAAAATAATAAAAGAGAACGCAAATATTAAAGAGCCATGTGTATTTCAAAGGCTTTCTTCATGATAACAAACTATGGTAACTTTTTGCCTTACGCACATAGACGTAAGTGCACTAATCTTCATACTCTGCCCTATTTCCGTGGATTTTGGAAAATTGATAACTTCTTTTTTAAAATCAAGAGTTATTCTTATAAAATTAATTTTTCCATTTTAACATTAAAAAAGGACATTGTTCTCGATACAGTTTTATGAGAAATATTGATTTATTCATTAAGAAAAATAATAATTTTCTAGGGTATTTGCTAAAACGACCTCATTAACGGATAGAACACGTATTTCTGTGGTCAGCGTACGTAAAAAAAACCTTAAAGTACACTTACGGACCGCATGACAGTAAATGCAATCGCAATTAGTAAGTAGGCACGTTGATTTTCTTTACAAAGATGCAAAGTAAGGCATGGTGACATTTGCACCTTTCTTAGGTAAGTAAATAATAGTATCTTTTACGTGTTACAGTATACTAATTAGCCAGTATTCGCATATATATAAATAAATAAATTGGCTCTCTACTGCTGTGAACGAGCAAGCGTCTTTTGTGATAAAAAAATGCTACTTATCATTTATAATCAGAAATCTTTTAGCGAGAGAGTTGTTCCTTTTAATATTTGAACCATCCAGACAAGGTTTCAAGAAATAATGTTAAGTTAAACAAATTGTAAAAGTCATTTTGTAAGAAGGACATATGCAAAAAGTACTGTGTGTGCGGATAGTGAATGTTGTCTGCTACTGTATTTCCGTTGGTGTCATGGCAACGTGTATTTTTTACAAAGTAACTTCTGAAATCTGTGTACATCAATATTATTACCTGACATTTTGCATAGGCATTTCCAAGATTAAGTAGAATAACTTTCTCGCTGAAAGTTTCTCGACCATAAGACGGTGAATAGCTATTTTTAATCACAACCGACGCTTGCACGTTCACACTGGGAGAGACCACCTTCATAGATATGTGCGACAACTGGACTATTTGATCTGGCCTTGTATTTATATGTACAAAGTGTAAATATATAAAATGGCCCACTTCTTGGAGGCAAAGCGCCTTTCTGATCAAAAAACGTAGTTCAATGGACATGAAGGTTCCTCGGTCGTCGAAGTACCTAAAGTATAGGCCTACGGTGGCAGCGTAAGGGGGTGAACGGAAGGTCCGAGGTTGGCTGCCAAAATAGTGAAGACCTAACCAAACACGAAGCTTCTTTTCATGGCATATATATAAGAGTGAAAAGCATATACTATCTCAAATAAAATGAATAGTTTGACTGAATAGCAAAAAAAATGCCGAATATGTAAATATTTTTGTAACTTTTAAATAAAATAAATATTTTTTTCCTTTAGACATGAAAATAAAAATTACACATATTGACATATTTTTATTTACTGATTGTAAATGATTTTTATTCATGAAAGCATCAATCTTTAATTATTGTCTTAACGTTAAAGTTTAACTTTCCTTCATTATTAAAGCTACTTTTTTTTATCATAGTCTTTATAGTTTTTCAAAATTACTCCAAGAGCAGTCAGAAATAAAGTTTTATCACACTTCAAACCAGAGTATGTAGCATGTGAGGGTAGAAAAGCCTCTAAAAAATGTATTAATGTAGAAAAATTTTCAAATAAGAATTATGTAAAATCCAAAAACTGTTTAAATTGAGTATACCTATGTGTGCCTTTAGTATGCTTTTTGCTGCTTTCTTGATTAAATATACGATATCTTTAAACTTTATCACTCATTTTCAAATGAATATACGAAGTGTTTGGTTATATTTTTCTCTAATAATATAAAAATGATAGAAGTATATTAATGTCCACACATTATGTATACATACAAATGAATACATATATTTATATATAAATTTAAGATTAACATAATTTTATATGAGATAAGGCTAGGTAAGTTTAGGTATTTTGGCAGCCTACCTTGGACTGACTGCTTGCCCCTTCATGCTTCCATCAGTGTCACACCTTTGGTTGCCTGCACAGGGCTTTCGAACTCATTCGGCAGCCACCTTTGATTTCTGATTCGATTAAAGACGCTCATTTTAGTTAACGGGGAAGACTAGAGAGTGGTGTGGAGAAGCGAACATTTAGTGGTACCCGTAATTGTTGTACAGACATCATGTTTTACATCGATAAGTATACTATACATGTATTTAAAGCTATTTGTATTGTTTTATTAGAAATAGTAACTTGTCAATCCCTTTGACAATTTAAGAAAGTATTCTTTTTATGGCATTGCATCATGCAAAAAAATTTGAGAAATCGAATTTATTTACATTAATCAATAAATCATTAAGAAACTCAATTTTTGTATGACTCATCCGTAAGGTTTCGTGTTAAATCAAAGTATTTTAATATTAAATAACAGTGTTCTAAAATGGCTTCTTATTTTACACGTGACCTTGTAACATTATAGTATGTTACGCACCTAGTGAGCGAGGTTAAGAATGTCACAGATTTCACATGAATAAAGCCCTAAAAAAAACATAAATTGAATTGATTCTTTTTTTTAAGTTTAATTCTTATGTGACTTCTCCGTAAGATAACATTTTAAATTAAAGCTTTTTAAAAAGACGCGTAGTGGGCAGTAATTTTCACTTACGGGGCACCAGTGACGTCAACTCATTTAGGAAATCTTTTTTAATTTGAGCAAGATATTCTTGCTGACGTTAGACAGTCACATGTCAAATTTGACACTTTTTAACAATACTGTTTTTGAATATTAAACGTTTAAAAAACTTTAGTTTAACATGTAACCTTATGGAGAAGTCACATAAGAATTAAACTTAATCAAAAAGGATCAATTCAATTTATCTATTTATTGCATAATGTAATACACTAAGAAACAAATATGATGTTAAATTTCCAGAGGGATCGACAAGTTATTCTTGCAATAAAATAATAAAAACAGGTGTGATTACATGTATGTAGGTGTACGCATCCATGCAAAACAGCTGATGGTGCTGCTGCGTATCCGATTCCCCTTCACCACTTTCTAGTTTCTTCCCGCTAACTATCATGAACTTTCTTTAATGAGGTAGTTCGCCCCTATGGGGACGTGAAGGGGACCACATACCTATATTTGCATAATGTGCCTTGATGATGCTGCTGTACTAAGCTAGCCCAAAAACGTCCACTCTCTCGATTACGAAAAATGCATTTGTGTTGAACTCTCTAGTACTCGTTAATCTTTAAATAATATACTTTTAAAAAATTACAGAATATTCTGCAAGGTTTCTAATTTATTGTAGTATTAATCCAATAGCCTTAATACTTTTTGTATCGAAGATAAAAAATAAGGCATAGTCAATCTAATCTTCTTTTGATAAAAGTATGACAAATTTTTGAAACTACAGATTTTCATTACTAGCAGCCCCCGTCTCGGCTTCGCCCGAGACTTACTGAATGGAACACCGTAGTGTGTTGACATGTAATGTGAAACGTTTTCAGTTAGAAATTTTACATTTATTCCTGACACTTCTCAGAACTATAATCTTCTTATTAAAAGCATAGTTGTTCGCAATCCATACAGTTTATTTGGTCAAATAATAAGCTGTAAAAATCAAAAAGACATATAATTATGCTGAAAAGTATCGTGCGTTCCCTATACCATAAAATAATCGTTGGCCATAAGGAGCGGTTGATTTGCAGTTTCTCCCGTGTAATTTACGAAAAGGGCCATTTTTTGAAGATGTTAGGATTTTAAACTCCCAAAAACTTATTAAAAAAATTTTTTTTTCTTTTATCTCACAACTTTAATACCAGAGCAACAAAGTCCTGGAGCTTAATCTCTACATTTCTTATTGCCACAAAAATACAAATATATTTTCTACTTATTTAAAAATTTAAATTTAGATCTTTAAAGATTTCAGAGATTACTGTGAGGGTAAAATAAAAAGCTGATCTTTCACGTAATGGATTCTTCATTTGTCGATTTTGAGGCTGCTGTTTCAATGTCGATAAATTTTCTGCGTCAGTTTCTTAAAGCCTAAGTAAAATTGTATTTATTAGATACATAAGAAGTTTTTCTTCCAATTTACCCTCTTGCAACTTTTAGCATGCTTAAAATTTTTGTGACCCCTAAAGGCTATTTTCTGTCAACTTTGTTAAGTTCTAATATATTTGTTGGCAAGGTAGTTCGACGTCCAATTGCCCTAAAAAAGACCAGCGAGCTTCTTCAGTACACTTTTTCTTGACTAAAGCTTACAGCAATTGTGACTGCCTGGGTACTTCAGGGTGATCTTCTCTGGCCTGCTGTTGAAGACCCAGACGGATCGGGAGAAAAATTACAAAGTCCGAAGCTTTGGGGCTAGTTGTAGTGCTCTTTCCTAACGTCTCCTGATATAATGTCGAAGACGTTGGTGTCTAAAGCACCTTTTTTTTGCAGACTCAGTTGCTTTGATGATCGAAGGTGGAGAGATTAGTAGAGATTGGTTCGTGATGCTTGCCCGTTGGAAACTCCCGTTGACTCAAGTTTTCCTTCATAGCTGTTATAGGTTTGCCCAGCGCATACCTTGAAGAGGATCAGTGATTTCTGGTTGAATGCTTAGAGTCGAGAGGGTAATATAGGGTCGTCGGTCATCGGGGCTCCCAGCCTTGCGACGAACAACTCTGCTCGTGACGTCTGCCAGTCAATGACTGACTTGGTTTAATAGTGGCCGGCTTTACATAGTCTTTAATAGTTTACGAATCGTCTCCAGAAATCGAAGTAAGAATGTGTTTGTTGGCAAGGTAATCTAAATTTAGGTGGCCCTTAAAAGGACCGATGAGATTAATGAATGAGTAGGGAACGTTAATGCTTACATTGGATCTGAAAAGGGCCAGTGGTAAAATTTTCAGTCATTCCTTATTATTATTCTTGATAATGGAGAGCCAGCTGTGGGTAGCTTGACTCTTACCCTCGGAGTCTCTGATGTGGACGGAGACCGTACATGAGGAAGGTACGCCACTAATCAAACAATATCTCGTCTTTGGGTTGTTCCCCGGATCACCAACCGCTCATATCGTTAGTCGAGGAAATGTGAGGATGCCGTTGGAGACACGACCACTGAGAAGGAAGCCGTTATGGCTGCGCATGCCCCTCAGGGCTGTTTTCCGTGGCTTAAATTTGGAGTATAAAATTCTCTGACGGCACCAGGCCAGATTGTGGTACGGCCATATAACTTTGAAGGGTTGGAGCAGGATATGCTCTGGCTAGACACGTCTCCTGGTACTCCACCGTAGACGTCATTGGCTGGAATGAATTTTGTATTGGTTGCACTCGCCAATTCAGGAGGTTCAAGGTGATAGTAGACCTAGATCACTTGCCTATTGGAGAAGAGTGTCGTTGGTAACCGGGGTACCCAGCTGCACGACGATGATCTACATTCTTGATACAGTTCGATGAACTGCTGGTAGACGAATGCAGAGATTTCTGCGATGCTCCGGCTTATTATAACCATACTTATTCAATTCTGTTGCAGGTAGCTTCGATTTTATGTCGACGCCACCTAGTGGATACTACCGAACTAAAGTGAAAAGCTGGCGTATTTTTGCAAAACTTTGAGCTTACTTATTGCTATTGTTATTAAATTTTTCAAGATAAAAACCATACTAAAACCATCTAGGAAGTGTCAAGAATCGGTATGCAAAATTTCAGCAAAATCGGTTCAGTAGTTTTAGCGGTTAGCGATTACAACGGTTTTAGCGACTTTGCTTTATGTATTAGTAAGATAGAAGATTGAAGTACAAAGTCTTACTAAGGCCTGTTCCAAGTTTTGGATCATATTTTCGAGTACAACAGCTTCTAGAAGTGATTTCGTGAAGTGGACCAAGAAATACAGACCCGAAGTCCATTAATTTCTTTCACTTCGAATTTTTGATATGTTAAGTTTTCGAGTGCGCTGATCACGGAAAAATGGTAAAAGAATTCTTAGTATCGTTGTTCATTGAAAAAAGCGTATTTTCATCCAAATTTTTTTAAAAAACATCCACATTTTGAATGCGTTAATGCGTATCGAAAAACGGCTTACACCAATCGGAAGAGAGGGAAAAATGCATAAAGTAACACTAGTAGTTTTATTTTGACCAGCGTAAAATTTTGAGAGAAACAGCTGAGATGATATTGCGCGAGTATCGATATCATATAAGATATATATGTACACTTTAAGTCTGGTGAAGCGTCTACTTTGCAATATCATATTCTGAGCCATTTCTCTCAAAATTTTACGCTGGTCAAAATAAAATTACTAGTACTACTTAACGTATTTTTTCCACTCTTTCGATTGATGCAAGCCGTTTTTTGATACACACTACCGTTTTCGTGCTTAGTAGAGTAGAGGTATTTTTCTAAAAAGTTAGTATGAAAATGCGTTTTTCGCAATGAACTACGATACTAAAAGTTTTTTTACCATTTTTTCGCAATGAGCGTACTTGATAACATAACATATCAAAAATTCAAAGCGAAAGAAATTTCCAGACTTCGTTTCTTGTTCTAAAAAGACATTATGCCACGTAAAAAGTCAAGCTGACGGCAGACAGTGCACTCATCCTTGTCTCCCGCATGAATGTGGCATACGAGCTGGAAACGAATGTGTTTACGTTTGTACAAATATTTCCTTAACTGCTGATGCGATTCTGTTGAAACTTCACACGTGTATCAATGAAGTTGTCGTAAATGAAATTTCAGTTTTTCAAAATATTCTCACCACTACGTCAATTATAATAGGTATTTTTCTACTACTTATTTGGAAATTTACATTTAAGCCCATGTTAAAGACGACGAAAAAGGGAAACTTCATGAAATTTTTTCTCGAAATTTGTAGACGCAATTGTGTTCAAATTTAGTGACAACATCCATGTAGTTTTTCTTTACGAGGTATATTATTTTTGGAACGTTTTCGTCGTTAAGTAAATTGCATCAAGTGAACTCTTGTAACAAGGATGCGGTGATTGGGACATCTATGATAATACGTACACAGTAATAGGTACACAATTATAGTAATACTAGCATATCATTTCAATTTAACTGAATAAAAGATTACTGCTGTTGACTTCTAAAAAAACTTTTTAGATATAGTGAAAAAGTTAACGTAAGATGAAAAAAAGATCTAAAAAAAAAATTATTTTAACTCATGTCACAGTGAATTTAAGTAAAAATTTTTAGTATGAGCCTCACTGACAGATACACCTAACACTAACTTATTATTCCCTATGCAATTTCTTTATCTTCAATGCATATATAGGCAAACATGCCATGTGTGGTTATTGTAAAGTCTTAATATTGAGATTGTAATAAGATTACTAAAGAATTTTTAAAGTTTTGTCAGGGTCAACATATCTAAATTTAATATACCAGATGCTAATCGATATGTTTTCTTTTTTATTAATTAAAAAACTTTTGATNATGAGCCTCACTGACAGATACACCTAACACTAACTTATTATTCCCTATGCAATTTCTTTATCTTCAATGCATATATAGGCAAACATGCCATGTGTGGTTATTGTAAAGTCTTAATATTGAGATTGTAATAAGATTACTAAAGAATTTTTAAAGTTTTGAAAATGCTTCCAACAGTTAGCAAAGAAAAATACTTCCAGGTTATTAAAAAAAAAAAAAGTTAACGTTGCTCTAGATGGCTATACAATACCATATTTTTATTCAATTCGTAGAAATACAACGACTACTAATAACAGATATTTTAATAATTGTTATTATTAAACTACGTAAGAAAATCGTAAAAACCAAATGAAATTTACTCTCTTCGCTGCTAGATTTTGGCATTACAAGGTTGAAAATTTGACTTAGAAAAAATCACGATAGAAGAAGACCAAACGAAAAGATTGAGTTTCAAAAAATCATTCTACTATAAGAAATTTCTCGATCAAAGGAGAGTTTTTACCAAAAGTGCTTTTTAACGAAAAAATTTAATATTTCAAGAAATTTTCAATCACTTATGGATAAAGAATTTTTAAAAGTTTGTTAACTGTGGAGTTTAAAAAAAAAAGGACTTAATCAATAGACGATTATTTTTGCGAATTTTTAAAGTTTTGTCAGGGTCAACATATCTAAATTTAATATACCAGATGCTAATCGATATGTTTTCTTTTTTATTAATTAAAAAACTTTTGATATAATGTTTTTGCACTGGGGATCAACTTATTTTTATCAGAATAAGCCGTTTTTTTGGGTCACTCGAGTTTTTAAGGGTATTTTCTACATTTATTAACTGGGTTGTATTCTTCTATATGAATGAACGCATTTTTGTTTTCTAATAACAATTGTATCAAATTTAACAGTAGACCATTATAGGTTAATTGGAGTAATGTCCAAAGGACTGATCTAACTAATAAGCACGGATATTTACTGTAATCTTGTTCCACAGCTTGAGTGCACTTACTCTGAAAAACTATAGAAAAAAGTCAAGCCAAGCTATACACTGAGATAAGTGGTGTTAGAAGAAGTATTACAACTATATTAAAGAAAACTATATTTTCTAGGAAAGCTGAGACATACTCGCGATATTACAAAAATTACTATGCTACAAGTAAGACCAGATTATATTAAAATTTGCTATTTCGACATAGGAATTTTTACTTTTCTCAGAAAGAATTTTTGTATTCAAGAGAAGAAAAAAACAATATATATATATTAGTGGGGCGGCCGGGTAGGTATCCGTAGCCTCTTATATGTCCACGACTGCACCAAAGTTTTTTCTACGTATTATTACCTCCTGAACACGATGCTGTTGGGTGCGAGCCCGAAAAAGTCCGGAGTGGATTGTTATTAACAATTTACATGAACAAATATAATAATGTTACGTTTCTGAACTAAAAAAAATTTCTTTAGGTTGATTGGTCCATTTTAAACAAAAAAAAAAAACTTCTTGCTATTTTTTCGTAAAATGCTAATGATTACATGAAAACTAATGAAACATAAATTATATCCCGAAATTGTCGTCGAAAGAATAACGCGTACCGAGAATTCATCAAATTCAGTGATTTTTCTGTCTTTTTTATTTTTTTCTGAACAATCTAAGCATTTTACGAAAAAATAGCAAGAAGTTTTTTTTTTTGTTTAAAATGGACCAATCAACCTAAAGAAATTTTCTTTTAGGTCGGAAACGTAACATTTTTTTATTTGTTCATGTAAATTGTTAATAACAATCAACTCCGGACTTTTTCGGGCTCGCACCCAACAGCATCGTGTTTAGGAGGTAAAAATACGTAGAAAAAACTTTGGTGCAGTCGTGGACATATAAGAGGCTACGGATACCTACCTGGCCGCCCCACTAAATGGCCCAGTGAATGTATATGTTTACCAGAAGATTAATATATATAGATTTAAATGCACACACACATACATACATATAAATACACACGTATACATATACGTGTTTTTCTTATTGTACACAGATATTGATGTAAGATTTTAAAAAAGATCTGCAGTGACTGGGATTGGAGCTTTCATCCATTAATATGTATTTTCGTATAACCTCAAATTTGAAACTCAATAGGCGTATACACTTATAGACATCGTACGAAATTACTTTCGAAGACATTTTTACTATACTGAATAGCAATGCAGTGGAATGAGAAATTTGACTATGTCACATAGCAAATTCTACTTTAGAATGGGGTTCGTTTTAAAACGATTATAATAAAATTTACTGTGTTGTGTAGCAAAAGTTGTACTATCTCTGTTTTCATTATGTTAGATACAGTAATTTTTATTACGCCGTGAAATAATATTTGTAGGGGTAGTGCATATTAAAAATTATTAAAAACATAATAAAAATTATTTTAAACGCAAAAATTTTGCGTCATAAGGTGAGTGTAGCTCAGCTTTTCTAAGAATATAGTAATTTTTAATATAGTTATAATAATTTTTTCAACACTACTTTTCTCAGTGTTGGTACACTTAAATTTAAATGACTTACTCATTCTGTTGTTTTGTCTACATGTTTAAATTTAAGGCAAAGTAATAGCCAAGTTAGTGGACAGTATCGTCATATAGAAGCCAGAAATTTGATAGTCAGGAATCTTGATCAAAGTTCAAAAGGCAGTAGTTAAAACCTAGAACGTGTATTCAAGGTATGAATAAATTTTCTGATTCCTACGACGTTTCTCTCAGCAGCACTCATACGTCTATTAAGTTTGGCTGTAAGTTCACCAGGTACGGGGATGGTATAGCCAGAGCCCTGAGCCCAGCAAGCTAGGCTCAGATGGTGCCAGGAAGCCAAGACTCTAACCAATAAGATTGGAGAAAATAAATTATACATTCTTTATATTTATATATATGATATTAATCTCCTGCTCACTATCTGCTACATGCCAAAATAACTTTCTTAGAGTAACAGAACATTAAATAGGAAAGTGTCTTATAATAGTTCAGTGACTGGATGTTTTTCTAAAAAAGAATTTAAATTTTCAACTGACTCCGTGAGTAAAAAAAAGTGGGTAGTGGCATTAAATAAAAAGCTTGGTTTTAGAATTGCAGGTTTTTGAATATAACGCTGTTTATTCTTATTAGCTGGGTTCTTGACTCCTTGTTTTACTCTCGTCTGCAAAAGTCGTCAGTCATCAGTCACCATGTCCATAGGACTTAGAAGTATTTCATAATAAAGAATACCAGAGCTTTTACAAGCATATATCGACTACGAGCATATCGCAGGTGGTGCTCTCACTGCCAGAGTTCAGTACCAAATTAGATTGGAAGCATTGGATTTTATGGAAACGGTTGTATTTTTATTAACTGTAATTCTATTTTTGTGGTGATTTATAGAATTAGTACTTCTTACACATGTTGGTACAATTATCGAATTAAAATCATTTTGAAGTAATGACTACTCTTTTTTTTATTACATAGTCGAACTTAATTCTATGCTAGCTAGGCAAAGTTTGTTAGTTCATAAGATGTTTCATATATATACATATGTACAGCCGATACGTGCTGATACATGCTCCGTGATCCTTGTTTTTGTGTTCTTCTACTGATTTATATTCTCTTGTGTAATTTTTTTCAATAAACTATTCCAATATCTTGTAATAAGTACTAGTCCCACGAACTGGTACATAAAAATAACATTGTAGTTAATTAGAGTAAAACCGTTCCCACAAGATCAAATGGTTTGATACTGGAAAATTTGGTACTAAACTCCGGTATTGGCGGCGCCATCTAAGATGTGTTCATAATCAATAGTACTGACTTGTAAAAAAAGCGTTTTTTTGTAATCAAGCTAGTGCTTCACAGTATTTTCCAGTGACCGGAGTGGCATGCTCTCTAAAAGTAAGATAAGAGTTCAAGGTTACACCCAGTACTTTCATGGAGTTACAAGGAAGAATAACTCTGCCTCTCAGTATAGTTCAAGGCCAATTCTGCTGTCAAAATTTTTCCTGATATCCACGAGTACTAAACCAAACCATCCATAATTGACTAGTATTATTACTATAGATAGAGAAAAAAAGAAAGATGTACGTAACTCTTCGTTCATTGCAAGGCATTCTCTATGAAAAAGCACACTAATCATTCTCCTTCTAAACTTTAAAAAACCACAAGATTCTTAAAGGATAAAGTTTCCACAGACATGACAGAGTTTTTGATCTCTGAAAATTTTGTATAAAAATCTTACAAAATCAAAATTTTAAAAAATGTAACTTATATACAAGATAAAGCCAAACATGTACATGGAGATAGCTTAGTTCTTGAAACAAAACTTTTTTAATTAAATTATTAATTTAATTATTAATTAAATTTTTTCTCTCGTTTTCTAACGAATTATACCAACTGTCAACTGATTTAAAGAATTTGCTAATCAAGAATCACCTTGAGAAAAGTGCCAACTCAGAATTGCATTGAAGAAAATCGGGTACCAACTCGTAGAAATATTTCTATTTATAAAATTTCGTGTTAAAAACACTGGTCTTATAAACAACGATATTTACAAATGCTCTTAAGACAAGACACCATACTTTTTGTCTAAAACCTATAATTTTTATGATGACTTTGCGATAACCTCTTCATTGTGCTCGTGTATAACCTGACAACTTCAAGAACTACAAATATACTTGCATAATTTAGTATTATTGTATTGTCCGATTAAGTAGAATAATCTTGATGCCAGACATTTAATTTCAAAAAATTAACGTGAACGTACGGTATTGAGGTGACAAGTACATGTAGGAGAGGAACATATCTCGTCAAGGAAAATAATGGTAGGTAATATTGCTAGTCCCCTTTACACTTACTAGCTTGTTTCTCACCAGCTTAGCTTTCTGAGACTCCCGGATATACCTACAGCCTTTTTCACGGTAATAAAACAATATTTATGCATGTATGAATGTATACGTACGTACATACTCACATATGTATGGACATGTATACTAAGAAACAGATATACGAGCATATATAATACATTCATACGTACATATACAATATATTCATACGTGAATACATATATATATATATATATATGTGTGTGTATAAAGAAGCGTTGTTTGTGTGACTGGGTATGCTTGCTCTTATTTCAACATGCAATTCTACGAAAAAAACCTTTTTACGAAGCAGATATTGTGATTTTTTTTTTCTAAAAGATCGAGGGTAAAGTTGACTGTAAAGAGTTAAAAAACACGATTCAAGTATCATGTCAAACTTTTTGGGGCCATAAAAAATTTATATATCTAACTTCATACGTATAGAATGAAAATTTGTCCTAACTTTTTTTACTTTAACAACATTAAAAGTTTTTGAATCTTTACAAGTCTTAAACTTTTTTTTTTTTTTTCAATTAAGTTAAAATTTATTGAAAAACTCAAATCAACCAAAAGCCTTGTCACAAGTTCAAATTCAGGTGTTTCTAATGTCTCGCATCGATTATACACCGAATCCGGCATACACTGATTAAGAATGTTTACTTCATTGTAATTTTTTTTGCATTACTTTTTGCTGAATTTCTTGTATAGCTACGTGCCTAGAAAAAGAAAAAAAAATTTTTTATTAAAAAATCTTTCAACTGTTTGTTTTGCAAAAGAATATAAAAAAAGGACACATGCTTCTATAACTTTTTAATTATAATTCAATTATTTATAATGATTTGACTTTTTACAAGACGAGAATATAACTCACATTTCTTCAACGTAAAGAACAGACAATTTCATAAGTAGTAAATAGTTTTACAAAGTATAATGCGGAAATCACGCATTTGAAACCTAATGGGCGTCTCCTGCTCTTAGTAATGAGTGACTTATATTTAAACTACAAGAGACAGTGAAAATAATATGAGTGGTGAACGTTTACTAATTTTTCTAACTAAACAGCCGCTATTTGGCTCTGTATGCAAAAAATCGTGCCTTAAGAGCGAAATTGCTCTGTCAAACGAACACATGATATTATGTTAATGTAACAACTTCTTCATATAAAGAACGAGTTCACGGTAAAGCAGGGAATGAGGGAGAGAGGATGAAAGATGACGTGGATGTTATCGCTTAGTTTCCGGTGACTGTTGATAAGCCTCACTCACTCTACAACCGTATGTGTATAGGTAACATGTCACTGTGTGTTTGCACCAAACTCTAAGCCTAATATTCAAATCTTTTTTTTCCAATCTCTTTTCTTTTCTTTAATAGTCGTTCTGTATGCAGTTTTTGAGAACTGCTTAGTATTTCTGATATGATATAAATATAATGTGTATTGACTGCGTCAGTCATGATTTATGCCTTAAATTTTTAAGGTATAACTTGGATTTGTTAGAAAAATAAGAATTTTCTGCCCAGTTTTCTACTAAACATTAGAATAAACACGAAATTTTTTTTGTTTGCTTTCATAAAAATAACTGTTAAGCTATTAAGATTTCGCACATTACTAAGCTTACAACTTGATTTTATGACTAAGAATGGAGTGACTAGTACAACATAATGCTTATTAACAATCCTGATAGAAATAGAAAATACCACTAACAAAATACTGATTACCTTAGGTAGTTAGATTGGTGTAACTAAATTCAGATTTGTAATCATGCAGAGAATTTCATTAGCCCTGTTAGTTGAATAACGTCAAAAACTGCTCATAACCACTACAGTAAAAGTTGTTTTAACTTAGAATTTTGATAAAATATTGTAGCTTTTAACTGTAGCAACTGAGAACTTATCTGCTGAGAACAGCTGAGAACAAAGCTTTTTAACTTCACTTATTTTCTTGAAGCTTTAAATAATAGAATTTATGTGTAATAAAAGAGCTTTTCTAAAAATTATGGTCTTAGAATCGTTAAAAAATATCTTGCAAAGCTTGAATTAAGAAAATGTGGCACAATATTGACATACGTTATCAAAAAGTTTTTTATACATATGTAAAGGATACGTACTAGTCATCAAGTTGAACAACTTTAGAAAAGTTTATCTAATTCTTAACCCAAAAAATCTCATTTTTCGCAAAATTTCTGACGTATTTTTATGCTTTGAAAGTAACAACTCCAACTTGCATTATGTAAGCTAAACACAAAAAAACGCTATTAGATACACAACATTTTCGAAAGAAACTAAAAAAAAATTCTAAATACTACATTTCTTTTATGTTTATTTCAAAATCACTCGGTTTTACTAAATATTTTAGGTGTCATGTGTCGTTTAATTTTAATCACCTCAGTGATCAAAGTGATTGATTATTATGAGCTATATATATACACTCAGAGGAAAATCACAGTAGTTTTTACTGTAAAAGCAACCGCAATCATGTAATAATTTGTCAGAAAGTAAATTTTTACCGCAGTGGTACGTGAATTTTTACCGTAGTTTACAGTCATTTTTATGGTAACTGCCAAATCCATCCAAAATTCACTATAATTTTTACTGTATGGCCAAATTTCCCCTGAAAGAGCATATATCTATATGCTACAGGGTCACACGTGGGGCAGAGGGAAAGGCTGAGCACCCGAGCAGTCGTCTGCTAAAACGGGTACTAACCTACAATTTTTAAACCTGTGTGAATATTTGCATTAATACAATCGATACTCAACATATTATTGAAAAATGCTTCAGTCCTCTTTCGCTTAAAGCCATTCATAAAAGATACCCTTACTTTTGTCTGTACGTTGATCTCCGTAATACAGGTGTTACGTCTATCTCGTTCTCTCATACAGATTATATATCCCACTACAGTAGACAACTGGTCGGCCCTTCCCTCCAGCCTGTGTGACCCTGCAGCCTATAGCTATATGCTCTTTCAGAGAAAATTTTACCGTTGCCCCGTACAGTAAAAAATATAGTGAGTTTTGAATAAATTTTATAGTAACCATAAATATAACCGTAAGCAACAGTACAAATTCATGTACTACTGCGGCAAAAATTTACATAATGACGAAATATCACAGGATTGCCGTTGCTTTTACAGCTTCAATTCCTGTGATTCTTTTCTGCGTGTATACATATTTAAAGAATTAAAATCAAGCTTCTTGAAAATTTCACTAAATAAGTGAATGAAATGAAAAAATGCATTTCTAATTAACAGTAAAAAGAAGATTTATAATTAGAAAAGTTTTTTAGTATTCGATCGCACGTTGCTATGTACCAAGCTTTAGGAATTCTCGTGCAGATGGGGAGCAGAAAAATCCTGTTTTATTATAAAAATATACTTATGTGTCCAAAATACTGAAGTAAATAGCTCTGCCAAAAAGGTGAAGCTGGAGCTCGAGCTCGATCAATGTAGGTGGTTCTTTTATAAAATGATTATGAACAGAATTACATGAAACCTTAAGGAATCATTTATTAAGTTACAATACACTTTCCTTGAAAATTTTAAAGTAGGCAGAGATACATAAAGGCACACAGTTATAAATAAAAAGTAAATCCTCAACATGTGCTTTCATCACAACTAACCATTCCTTTACTTAAAGTTGTAGCCTAGTTATGTTTTTACTGAACATATTTAAGTAAAAAACTGACACAACAGAGCTTACGTAATACTTAACATGCAGCCATCTCAAAATATTTAGGTTCACAGACTTAATCAAAAGATATTGAAATAAACATGGGCATGAATTTTTGTGTCCTATGTTAAAAGCATAGGCAAGCATCGACTGCTGGTATTTTGAGGTTCAGCGCAAATTTTACATAATCATTCCTACCTACTTTTATATCAGATCATGATCTAAGATTTTTAAGCAGTGCTTAATTTGATTTAATTAACAATATTTACAAATAATCTTTTAAAATTTAAGCAGTAGTATTAAATATTAACTTGATAGTCGTACCTTTGACTTGGAAATCATGAAAGAACCACCTTAAGGACTTGCAAAACTTTACGCTGACCGCTTGACCATGACCACTGCCAAAAGTGGCTGTATTAATTGCACTCTCAGATGCACTATTGTACCGTCAGTTGTACGCCAGTGTGCCAACACACGAGCGCTGGCTTGGCTAAAAGAGCCAAGCCTTGTCTGTGACACTATACATACAAGGGTATTTGTTATTTTTCGATTCCGATTTTCCAATCATTAACATTTTAAAATCTCCTTGTTGTATCCCAAATCTCATACATTTACCCTGGAAATTGGAAACTTTCAGAGTTTAGATACGCTGCTCAGAGTATGATAATTTTTAAACTTTGCATGAGGTTTTTGTTTTTCAACGTTGTTAAATTTTTTTGGCCTCTTTCAATATTTATTATAGAACTTTTAATCATAAGACTTTGATATACTCATTGAACTTAATATATTATTTTTAAAGCTTAAAAATCCTCATATTTTAAAGTTTTAAGAAATAATTAACATCCAAAAAAGAATATAAAAAAAGGACACATGCTTCTATAACTTTTTAATTATAATTCAATTATTTATAATGATTTGACTTTTTACAAGACGAGAATATAACTCACATTTCTTCAACGTAAAGAACAGACAATTTCATAAGTAGTAAATAGTTTTACAAAGTATAATGCGGAAATCACGCATTTGAAACCTAATGGGCGTCTCCTGCTCTTAGTAATGAGTGACTTATATTTAAACTACAAGAGACAGTGAAAATAATATGAGTGGTGAACGTTTACTAATTTTTCTAACTAAACAGCCGCTATTTGGCTCTGTATGCAAAAAATCGTGCCTTAAGAGCGAAATTGCTCTGTCAAACGAACACATGATATTATGTTAATGTAACAACTTCTTCATATAAAGAACGAGTTCACGGTAAAGCAGGGAATGAGGGAGAGAGGATGAAAGATGACGTGGATGTTATCGCTTAGTTTCCGGTGACTGTTGATAAGCCTCACTCACTCTACAACCGTATGTGTATAGGTAACATGTCACTGTGTGTTTGCACCAAACTCTAAGCCTAATATTCAAATCTTTTTTTTCCAATCTCTTTTCTTTTCTTTAATAGTCGTTCTGTATGCAGTTTTTGAGAACTGCTTAGTATTTCTGATATGATATAAATATAATGTGTATTGACTGCGTCAGTCATGATTTATGCCTTAAATTTTTAAGGTATAACTTGGATTTGTTAGAAAAATAAGAATTTTCTGCCCAGTTTTCTACTAAACATTAGAATAAACACGAAATTTNCGGCCCCCCCGTCACGGCTTTGCCCGAGACTCACTAAATGGAACACCGTAGTATGTTGACATGTAATGTGGAACGTTTTCAGTTAAAAACTTGACATCTATTTCTGATTGACATGAGTTTGTTTAAGAATTTTGTTTGTGTGTTTCTATTTGTTACTCTTTAATTTATAATGTACGTTTTTGTACCATTTTTTCAAAACAAAAATCTTCTTAGTAAAAACATATTTGTTTTGAGTCCATACAGTTTACTTAGGAAAGTAAAAAACTGTAAAAAGTAAAAAAAAAAATTATTATGCTGAAAAGTACCGTGCAATCGTTGATATGAGGGTTATATGAGTGAAAAGCTTATCTTTCACTTAATAAATACTTTATTTAGTGATTTTGATGCTACTTTAATTTCGATGGATGTTTAGCGTCATTTTCTTGACGCCTAAAATTGTATTCATTACATGTATTTGAAGTTTTCCTTCCCATTCGACTTCTTGCGACTTTTCGCATAGTTAAAAATTTTGTGAGCCCTAAAGGCTATTTTTTTAAACTTTATTAGGTTGTAATATATTTGATGGTAAGGTAGTTCAACGTCCGACAACCCTGAAAAGGACCAGTGAGATTCTTAAGTAAACTCTTTCTTGACTGAAATTTCCAACAAACGTAATTGCCCCCATAGCTCTGGATGATTTTCTCTTGCCTACTATTGTAGAACGACACTGATCGGGAGGAAAACTACAACGTTCGAAGCTTTGAAGCTAGTTGTAGAGGTCTTTCCTAACGTCTCCTGGTATAACGTCGAAGACTTTGGTGTCTAAAGCACCTTCTTTTTTTGCAGACTCAGTTGTTTTGGTGATCTAAGGTGGAGAGATGGGTTCGTGACGCTTGCCCGTTAGGGACTGTCCTGTTGCTCCAGCTTATTTTTTCTTCATAACTGTTAGGTTCTCCCCGCGCAAACCTTTGAGAGGATCGGTGATTCCTGGTTTAACGCTAAGAGTTGAGAGGGTAATGTAAGATCATCAATCACTGGTGTTCTCAACCATGTGACGGATAACTCTGCTTGTGACGTCTGCCAGTGACTGACTGACTTAGTTTAATAGTGTCCGGCTTTACATAGTCTTTTAGTTGACGAATCGTTTCTGGTAATGATAGTAAAAAATGTATTGGTTGGCGAGGTAGTTTAAACTTAGGTGGCCTTTAAAAAAACCGATGAGATTGATGGTTAAGTAGGAAACGTAAATACTTATGATGGCCCTGAAAAGGGCCAGTGGTGAAATTTCCAGTTATGTACATTCATGTATCTAGACATCTTTGTACTCGTTACCACGGTCTCTTGCTGAGTCTTAATTAAGTCTCTACTTTTGTTTATACTTGTGCGTCTTGCTTTTGTTATATATTTTACAAAGCACTCACTATTGATACAGCTATTAAAATCGTGTGGGATATTTGAATGAATTAATTTTAATTAATCTTAATGTACATGAGTTTTTTTAAGAATATTGTTTGTGTGTTTCTATTTGTCACTCTTTAGAGCTTACTTTTTGTAATTTAGTACAATCTTCTTAATTATAATGTAAGTTTTTGTACCATTTTTGTAAAAACATAAATTTTTTTTAACCTTGTTTATTTGAAGATCTAAGTTTTTGTTTATTACGTTATACGTATTTTTGCTGTTTTTTTATTACAATTTTTTTTTTTTTTTTTTTATTGTGAACATTCCTTAAAAACACCTTTACATTATAGCTTGAAATAAGAATTCATATAATAAAATCTGAAAAAAATAAAATTTATTGTTGTTACCTGATGCATTATCATTTTTTACTGAAACAACATAAAAAGTTTAGCGGGCTGAGAACATAGTTTTTTTAGCTATTCTTATATTTATTTCTATCTGTTTGAAGATTTCGTATTAATAATTGATAGAGTTGAAACTGTTCACAAAAATTTTAAGTCTCTTAGACCAAATGAAAGTTCGAGATTATTTTAGATAAAGTTTAAAAATACGTATAACTCTGCTCAATGTAATGTAATCATTTTCTAGCAGATAAAAATTATCAAAGCCGCTTAAAACAACGTATTTCCTAAGACTGTGAGGATCTTCATGTTTTTGAGATGATCAATCAACATACTCTGGCGAAACATGTAAATCAAATGTTTATTGAAGTATTATGATAATAGTTTATATTATAGGCTACCATTAAAAGATTTTTGTGAGTACATGTTTGAAGAATAATGATGTAAGAAAATTATTGCACACTCAAGCTATTATATCTAGAGGTAGAGTATAAACGACCATAACATATTTCATACTCCTTCCATACTCCAATACAAGTGACAGTCATCTTTTTTCCAAGACTGTAATTTTAACTGTTGTTATCAGGACCAGTTACATTATAATAGAACAGATAATAACTACAAAGAAAAAACTCAAAGACTGCCATTTTTCTCTTTAAAATTCTTCGCATTGAGATAAGAAGGCCATGGTATAAGTATTTGAAGTCCCATAATCTCTGAAACTAGCTTACATAAATTAACAAAGTAATTGAATAACGTGAGCTGATAAGTGCGGAACCAAATTATTATGTTGTAAAAATTTGAAATTGACAATTCAAAATAAGTAAAAACTCTTTCCTAAACTCTAATTTAAAAAATCGTTAGCATTTACCACAATGGTTATATTGCATTTCATATGACAGTAAATGATGGCATATAGTGTAGACAAAATAGCATTTTTGGCTCCACACTAAAAAAAATCTCTCACCCATCATCGTTCTGTAAAATTATTAGGAAAAAAATAGTACAAATAACTGATTATATTTTTTTAAAGAAATTTTTAGAGATTTCATGTTACAAAAATGCGAACATGTCCATTAAACAGGTTTTTCAAGACCATTAATATAAAAAAGTTTTTTGTACAAGACAAAAAATATAGTATAGAATCATGCTTTAAAATAACAAAAATTGTTTTTTAGTTCCTGTTGCACAGTAATTTGTAAAAAAAAAATGAAAACCACGAAAAATAATCATGTTTTTACATTTAATTACAGGACTTTGAATGGTCCAGAAAACTAATTTTTTCCAAAAGTTTGGTTGAGGGTTTCAATTGCAGGTATTAGTAATACCTTACAATAATTAAAATTTGGCACAAAATTTTTTTTGAGTTTTGCCACTACTGAAAAAAATTTACGAAAAGGTGCTCAGCAAAAACAGACAAGAAATAGTCAAAAATGAATTGAGTTTGATTTTTTATGAAAGTATGTGCTCTCTAGATAATCTTTTATCAGACAATATTTATTTTCTATACTTGTGATATAGATAAGCCTTCATAGCTTAGCAAGAGAGTTTTAAAACAACAACATTTTTCTTGCTTTAAAGGCCTAGACTAGCCATTGGAGGAAAATGTATTTATAGTGGGAAAAGTCTCTTGATAGTGGGCTAGCTGTAAGGGGAAACTGGAGCTGTAAGGGTCACTGGGGAATATGGGTCTTGGCTATATTTACGAAACTGAGTGATCTATAGTTAAAATTCTATTTTTTTTTAATACGTTCAAACAAATAATAAATATCAAATAACAATAGAAATAACATAGGTAATCAAATAAGCAGTTTATACTTTTAGCAGCTTACAAACTTTTAACTACTGATATCGATAGATGAACATGCGTACCTACTTTGATTTGATGTCTTGAATAAATTATTTCTTGCCACTGTTAACTGTTACTAACCGATAAACATAAAAGTGGTTTATAAGGCGGTATGGGTCAGTCTCGCGGTGCTATATGGGTCACCATCGAAAGCAAAGCAGACAGTCAGAGACAATTGTAATATGTAGTCAAGGTATCACAGCTCGTTAGTTTTAATTTAGATTTACGTACACAACGTTCGATAAACATCACTTCAATCGTATATTTTTCAGCGTTGGAGTATAAAAAAATTTTTAGTGATCAGCAAGAGCAAGAGTTATGTGATGTCATTATTTTTAGTGAAACTAATCTGCATGGATTTACTGCACTCGATGTTCGGGAACTTAGTCGTAAGTATGCAACAAGTATAAGTATTAAGCATAATTTTAATAAAAACAATCAATAAGCTGGTGAGGATTGGTTTACTGGCTTTGTTTGGAGACATCCGCAGTTATCTCTTAGAAAACTGGAAAACACATCATCTGCCCTAGCTCATAGTTTGAATAAAACCAACGTTATTCAATTTTTCAATTTGTTAAGGTCTGTACATGAAAAATACCATTTTGAGTCAAACAACACATACGACATTTATGAGACACGAGTTTCTTGTAATCCCAAGACGCAATTGAAGGTTGTTGCACTGTAAGGTAAACGGCAAGTGGGATTAAGAGTGTCAGCTGGAAGAGGTACTATGGGGACGGCATGCTTTTGTTTTTCTACATCAGGCAAGCACATGCCCGCATTACTTATTTTTCTGGGAAAAAAAAGAAAATCCCAGGTACCTAAAAGGTAAACAGCCCAATGCTTGGGCTGCATTTAACGGAAGTGGTTGGATGGATGAGCAGATATTTCTTAAGTGGTTGAGAAAGTTCATTGAACTCTCTGGTGCTAATGAGGAAAAACCTGTTTTACTATTTCTTGATAAACATGATATTCCTGTTAAAAATGTAGAGTCAATAAAGCTTGCCCAAAAAAGTGGTGTTGTTATAGTGTGTCTTCTACCCCATTGCACATAGAAACTACAACCACTTGACGTTTCTTCCATAAAACCCCTTAGTAACTTTTGTTCAGCTGAAATAAATCAATGGATGAGACTGCATCTTACTATTACCATTGGATTAAAGGATATTTTTTCGATTTTCACGCCAGCTTTCTTAAAAGTATCTTCAATGAAAACAGCAGTGAACGGATTTTAAAAAACTAGAATTTTTCCTTTCAATTCAGACGTGTTTACCAAATCTGATTTTGTTGATGACTTGGCTTGTTCCACTTCTAACTCATGTCCTTCAATCCAAGAAACTGGTGAGAATTTTAACATATTTAATGCTGTAAAATTAACGTTAAGAACCTTTTATCATATGCACATCTATTACAGCTACAGTAGCCAGTATCAATGAAATTTCCCAACAAGAAGTTGTTGAAACTTCACACACTTTTGTGAATCGTCATCCTGCAACTAGCGAATAGTCATCCTGCAACAAGCCATTCAGTGAACAGTCATCCTGCGACTAGCCATCCAGCGAATAGTCATCCTGCAACTAGCCATTCAGTGAACAGTCATCCTGTGACTAGTCATCCAGCGAATAGTTCTCCTGCACTAATAACATAGTGCATAGTTATACTGTGACTGTAGTCATCCAGCGAATAGTCCTCCTGTGACTGACGACCCTGTGCATCGTTACTTTGTGACTAGTCATCGAGCATACAGTCCTTCTGCGTCTAATCATGCAGTGCATAGTTATCCTGTGACTAGTCACCCAGACAGTTCTCTTGTGACTAATAACCCAGCAAATAGTCATCCTACGATGAATAATCCAGTGAATAGTCCTATCTTTAATGTAACCAGTCCTGCGATGGACATGGTGGGATAGTTCCCAACATCCAATATCCCAATAATCGACTCAATAAAAGTTTTTCTTTTGCTCAACAATCAAGACAAGGACGGCAGTGTCACCTTTCACTCTGATTTAACAGTACCTTCTACCTCATCAAATGAAGAATTGATTGATGAAGATTTGAGTTTTCAAAAAAAAAGGAGTCGAATTATGTCCTGAAACTAATAAGTTAAAAAAAAAAAAACTGTGTGTAACTCGAGAACTACTTCAAATTTTAAATTTGTATCATAGATCTTTGTAGGCTAAAAAAAAGAAGTTAGAAGGCCAAACAGCAATAAGTACTTCATTTAAATATCAAAATAAGTTGAACGCTACTAAAGCAAAGCATAAAAGTAGTGAAAATACGCAAAAACCATAAAAAAAAAAAAAAAAAAAAAAAAGAAGCATGTATGAAACTTAAATCATCCACCAGTCAGATGTTTCTCTGTTGAGTAACATTGCTGTTCCAAATTTAGCTCACGATCAGCAACTATTTCAAGAAAACTGTATTCCCTTACAGTTTTTGATGAAACCAGCGTCACATCCATCAACAAGTGTTGATCAATTTTCAATTATCTCAGCTTTTGACACTATTTTTAAATTAGATTTGATACATGTTGCTTTATTTGCTTTTACAATAACTCCACAGTTTATTATAATTCATAATTTAGTATAAAACTTATCTGTGATTAAAGTGAGAAATTTCATGTGCAATACGTTCCATAGAATAGAGATTGTTTTTAAAATTCTTATTATTGTATCGTAAATAATTAGGCATGATAACATTTGTTCCAGGGCTGTTAAAAAATCGATTTAGATTTTTAGTTAATTATTTACGATTATATTTTTAATTTCCAAGTTGTGCTAAACCATTGGTGACCCATATGGCCCCAGTCGTCCCTACAGCATTTGTGAGATACTACCCCCACCACTTAACCCTTCTCCGTCGTTGACTCGCCTAGGCCCTCAAAGCCGCAAGACTGGCTTATTTTGAAACTTGCTTTTCAACTACTTTCCAAGTATTAAAAATGTTTATTACATTATAGAGAAACATCTGAAAAAAACATATTATTCGTAAAAATTGAGTAAGGACTATTTTTGGCGACTTCTCCGCCATTTTTGCAAAGCACTGTTTGAATTATATTTTTGCAAGTAGTGACAAAACTTACGAAAATTTGTTAACCAATTTTCAACTACAGTTACGTATCATCTATACCTAAAATTTAAGCCAATAACAAAGTTCCCATAATCATTGAAAGAACCTGTAGGAAAAGTGGTCAGGAAAACTTTTTTAAAGGATGACCTTAACTGCCCCTATTAATAATGGACAAAAGTATGACATTTTCTTTTAGGTGCATGTGTAATTGTATTTTCTAACCAAAGGCAAAAAAGTTAAACAACTGGGATTTGACGCAATACTTTTATTACGTGTGGCGTAAAAAATTTTTAACGTAACCCCGTCAACTCATGACATTTTTTAAACAATTTTTTTCAATAATCCATTAATAAAATTCAAGATATTTCATATAGTTTAAGTGTTTTTGTGCTAATTGTCTCATTCTTCATTCAGCTTCACAAAAAGTACAATCAATGGAGTTCCCTCGGCGAGAGAGAGAGAGAGTCCGATCTGAGAAAAAGACAGAGAACATCAAACTTTTTATGTGTAAGAAGTGTTGCAATGTTGCGTTTGTGAAGTAGACAAGCAATTGGGGCGGTAATCAGCTGTCGTATAGGTTAACAAACCAAGCATCGTGATTTATCATTCAAATTGTTTTTTGTATGTATATGTGAGCGTATTTTAATTCATATGGAAACTAATTTATATAAATATTTACTATACACCCTCCAAAGCAGTGTTGTTTCTCGTTTTTTATTATTTCAAATATCGTGCTTAAATACGTTAAGGGTAAAATAATGAATATGAAATAATAAAAAACGAGATTGTTGTTATTCATTTTTGTGACGTATTATGGCCTCAGATATTTCAGCATAATGTAAGATAGCCACATGTTCGTAAGTGAGAAAAATATCGACTGCTATCACATCAAATATTTTACAGTATCAATAAATAATCATGTATGAAGTTCTGAACCGCTCTAAACAAAAATACACAAACGTTCTTGAGCAATTCATAAAAAACATTTCTTAATTACTTTTCAATCTGATCTTTAGAAGTACCGTAAAAAAATAGGACAGTATGAGGTTCGGTACGATTTCATGAATTCCCATAACAGCACGTGTTAAAAGATGTGTTCATATCTCAGCTCACAGGCTCTGAATCAGTCAGAAACTTTACTAGTCGTTTTGTATAATAATTAATATATTTGTAAAGTTTCATCCAAATTTGATCATTTTCATTTTGGGAGGGAACTCTCTTAAGCGTATTGATAAAAATTTAAAATATACCGCTAATTACTTTAATTTTTGTTTTCTGTGGGATCGAGGTAGTTACTGTCAATACCTTACTGGTCAAATGTATAAATTTGCTCATAAATGAGTGAAAAGTTATACTTTAACTACAAATACTAAATAGTTTTTCGTGGGACATGACGCATAACGTAGAGGTAAGACTTTAGTCCAAATAAGTGACAAAGTTTTTCCAATTACTGATTTCTGTGTATTTTTTTCACTTATATCTCGAAACTACGTAACAAGGTTTTGAGTACTTATATTTGGTGAGAAATATTTGAAAAACAATTTTCTCAAAATGCGTCGTACTGCAGCAAGCATTTCAAGCCGTGTTTTTAACTTTATATATATATATATACACATTTAGTCTATTGAGCAGTCCAAGGGCAGTCCGTAGAAAATTACAATTTCCAACTTTATTGATGATGTTGATGTGACTTTTTTATACTTATGACATTATTAATTAAATAACCAGCTATTTCATTAAAAAAAAAAAAAAAAAAAAAATTGACGCACATTCGTGACATTGATAAAAATAATTCAAGCCGGGACTTTGAAGGTCAATTGAAAGTTAAATAAAAAACACGTAAAATAAGATGGCAAACAAACGAAACATAATCTAATTTTTCGGTCTTTTGACAATACCAAGATCAAGTTGAGACGACAAGATCTTTTAAGATTTTTTTATGTATATGCCAATGTATACAAATATATGTGAGGAATGGAGGTATAGGTGAGTGGCGGCTTGGATGAGATAAACCTGGTTTGCGACCTTTGAGTGTTTGGGTTTCGTTAATATTTTTTTGTTATTAGTTATATGTAAGCTGGATGGGCACTGATTCTATGTGTGGGAAAGCCTTATATAGGATCCAAAGAATGAGCCTTCAATACAGTTATTAGAGCTCCCCGTTCCTCGGTTGGTGCCCATCTAGCATAGGAGAAAGTGGTACGAGGGTGATGAACTGGGACCGTTCGGATGACCATATGAGATCGGTAATCATACCAGGGTGGCAGAGTGCTAATTTGGAGTAGAGCTGTATCTCCACTTGCCTTCACGCCCAAAAAATTGTAACTATGAAATCTCGCCCCTTGGCAGTAAAATATATATACGGTTTGGTGAGTGAAGGATGTCGAAGGTACAAGTTGTACCGTACAACCGTCATAGTCGGTCGCTGACTGTTGCAAAAACATTGTCAGCGAGGTCTTTTCAATACGTGTCAGCTATGTCGCAGAAATTTATATACACTTTTATGTAAACCGGATGTCAGCATTCGGCACGCACAGGTCATCTAGATGGAATACTCTAATGTGTAGGAAAGAGAAGTGGGGTAGAGGAAGGGCAGTGAAGGCGAGATAAACTGTTAAATGTGAGTAGGGATCAGTAGCCTTCAGATAACAATCGGCGTAGGAAGGTGCTGGCGTTCGGCTATTCTATAAAGCTGGATAATTGAACTGTATTTTACCACAATCTTGTTTCCTGTTTTTTTTTAAGTATTTTCTCGTCCATCTGGTTCACGAATTCTGTTACCAACAGTCAAAATTATAAATCTATGAAAATTAAATAAATTATGAAAGTGAAGTAATTAAAAACAGAAATTCTCTTTCCCTTTTTATTAAAAAATAAGGGTTTGTTCAATGGTCAGAAAAAATGCTAAGACTAAAGAATATCGGTTTCTGTATAAACTGAAAGGTAACACAGAAATATTTTTTGTACTTGTAGTCATTTATGGTTTCGAAAACTTTGGATTTCCTTTATTTCTGGATTATAATTTTTGACAGTTAAAAAAAAAAAAATTTATGAAATCGTTTGATTAAGAACAACAAAAATTTGGAACGAAAAAAATTTTTTTGTTAGTTAACATCTTCAAGTAAAATATGCATAATGATTTTTTTTGCAGAGAGCCGTTTTTTTTGATAATTAAATTATAAACTGTAAAGTCTTAGCGTATCTTGAAAATTATATCTCGAGCCAGAATTTATAATAAAAATGGTTTTTAAAGTAAATATCCCCATTTTATTATTAAATACATATAGTAAACAAATAAAATGTTGATTACATATTTTTTTCAATGATTATGCTCCGATGACTTTTTCTTATAACACGGAGTATTTTACAAAATCTCCACTTTCAACTATCAAATTGTTCATTAAGAAAATGTCTGTATAAATAAATCATGTCCATTGAGGGAGAGACTGAGTCAGATAGAGAGACTTAGTAAGCAGAAGACAGCATCATGCATTGCCAAGCTCGTTGTCGAGCTTATCGCGAGCATATCGGGATGTAACGTAGTAAAATGGGCCATGACTATAGTTGGTCGACTCCTTAATGGTCCATAATATCATGAACTCCTGGCCAGAAATTGTAGCAAGTTTCTATCAGGGTATAGTCTCGTTTTATACCTTTGAAGCTTTTTTGTGGTATCGTAGAAGCTTTAGTCAATGTTATTAAATCCACTTTTTTTTTTTTTTTATTCTAGTCACTTTGAGATAATTTTACTCTTCGTTTAATTAAGAGGTTAATGAATTGTTCTATTGTTTGTGACACTTATTTAAAAATTATCAAGGACCGTCTATAATTTAAATTTTAATAATCTATTGCCATTTAGTTAAAAAAGTATTTTTTTAGTTACTGTTTGATTGAATAAACCATGTATAAAAATTTACTTAAAGCATGCCATTTTAGTAGTGTTTTCAAGTTGCATGAAAGTATCTATTTTAGACATTGATATGTTAAGTTAGTAACCGAATTATTCTTCTAATATAAGAAATTTTATTTTCGTCATCCCCGACAGTAAAGTTTGTTGTTCACGTCCGCTTAGTAAGACGTAAAGCGCCACACGTGCGGACGCCGGGTTTCTTTACGTCCACTGAGTGAGGCGCTTCTAGGAGGTCCGTGCTCTGAAATGCACACTGAATATATGTATGTGAAAGCTGTAACCAATATTGGCAACCATTTTTCTGTCACCAGTCGAATAGTTCACTTCGCTTCCAAGTGGATCACTTCAGTGATTACTCCTTCATGAGAACAACACTAAAACGGCTCTTATTAGAGCTTTGGATCTCCACTCTCTTGGTCCGGACTTCTTAGTAGAGATGCCGAAACTGCATAATCGTCTCCCTGCCACCGAGCCTCACTCGGGCTCGTCAACCTGTACGTCTGCCTGGATGGCCCCCTCTTCTAACAGTACCAAGGCCAGGAAAATCAAAGATTATCCAAGTCCTAAGAGTGAGCTTAATCATGAGCTAAATCACAACAGCACCATGGAAACCATAACTGACGATCCTGAAGCACACATGGATGAGGGCAATTCGTTACATTCCTCCATTAAAACTTCTGCATCCGACTCTCAACGTGAGCACCTCGAGACAGTCATAGCGGAATTTCAGGCTAAAATTACGAGCCTTCAAGAACAACAGGCACAATCCAATGTCGTCATCTTCAAACTACGAGTGACTATCGCCACTCAAAATGCCACCCTGCAAAAAATCGTCAGCACATCTTCCGCAAATCCCTCTAGTCAAACCCACAGTACTCAGATCAGGAATGCGAAACGTAAGGCAACTTCCGAAGCAAAGCGCCCTAAAGAAACCGGCCTTTTTAACGACTCTTCATCCAAGTCAGAGTCCACCAAGAACCCTGAAGAAAAAACCCCAGCACCTGGCATCACACATTATCAAACCGTGCCTCCACCAATCGTCATACTCGAGTCCAACCACTAGCCCAAAATACACTCAGCATTGACAGCTGAGAACATCGAACTCCACAAGGCAGTCAACGTTAACGACGATGTTAGAATATTTATCAAGACAGTCAATGACTTCGGATACATAACCTCTAAACTGGAGAGGAGCAATGTTGAGTACACGACCCATCAACTAAAACAAGACCGTGACCTCGAGGTCGTCGTTTTCAGTGTTTTACAGTACCTCACGGACACCGATGTTCTCCGTGAACTTAAATCCAAAGTTTCAGCAGTTAAAAGCATTCGTCGTATACACAGAGGCAACCAGGTCTGGCCACTAGTCGTAGTTCATCTCGAATCTACACCTGAGTCCAAAACCGCTATCTTTGGAATTCAAGCCATCGGCAGCCTGAGCGTAAAAGTTGAACCGAAGAAAAAGACGTCCCTCATTCCGCAGTATAAGAGCTGTCTAAAATACAACCACACAGCGAACTGCTGCTACGCACAGTGGGTCTTCTCGTTTTGCTTGGGCAATCACGCCACCCCTGCTTGCACGACCAGAACTGCCAAGGACGCCAAACGGTCCTGTGAAAATTGCTCCGGAGACCACTGGTCATCCTATTGAGGTTATTTTAAGGCACCAGTCAAAACCACCAGGACTGCGCAACAGCCCCTACCCACCAAAACAGCCAGCCAGGCTAATGACATCCTAAACCAGCGCAAACAAGGACTGAGCAACGCTAAAGCTACCAAGGGAGCAGGCTACCAGACGTCCCTCCTTGGCCCTGCTTTAAACAACGCACTATACGCAGTAATCCCGTCTGCAGTTTCTCAATTTGTCGCCACCCTTACGGCGACTATTCTGCAAACCACATAAACAATACATACCTCCGAGTTCTTAGGTGGAATGCACGAAGCATTCGCAACAAATCTCTTGAACTTAAACAACTTCTAGATACCCAAGAAATAGACACCGCCTGCATCACCAAGACATACCTTAAGCCGAAGGACTCATTTTTTCTGCTTAACTACACTATATATCGACATGATCGTCCAAACGAGAGATCCTGATGTGGTGCCGCCATCCTCGTCCGTAAAGCCATCCGTCGCTCGGCCGTCAAAACCTACTTCACTGCCAGTGAGGCTGTCGGAGTAGAAATACACCTGTCAACATCACAATCCAGAGTGTTTTCCCTATACTCGCCACCCCCGGATACTGACCTCACGTATCTTCCAGGTTTTTTCCAAGGCACTACTCCTGTGTTAGTGACAGGCAATCTCAACGCTAAGCACGTCTCCTGGGGCTGTGTCAAAACCAACACCAAAGGCAACGCTCTACTAAAAATTCTTGTCAATCACCAACTGACTGACTCCAGAAGTGCCATTGGAACCCACACACTACCCGGACAACTCCAAGACCGAAACAGATATACTAGGCATTGGGATAGGATCACATTGGCCAAAGACCCCAGCGTTCTGAACGATCTCTCTTCAAATCATCTCGAAGTTCTCTTCGAGGTTCTACTGTATGGTACATTGACCAAAGACCCCAGCGTTCTGAACGATCTCTTTTCAAATCATCTCGAAGTTCTCTTCGAGGTTCTACTGACTCCCGAAGTTTCTCCAATTCTTTCCCAACGAGGCGCTTGGCTTTACTCCTACATTCGACGATTTTCATCACTGCACCCCAGCTGAAGTCATCTTGGTCATACGCAATCTCAAAAATCAAAAAGCTCCTGGCAACAATGGCATCCAGAACAAGACTTTGAAAATCCTTCCCAGGAAGTACTTTGTCGCGCTTGCCAACATCATAAATGCCATCGTGTGACTTAATCATTTTCCACGAATTTGGAAAGAAGCTGTGGTCGCCTTCATACCGAAGTAAGGCAAGTCGCTAACAGCAACCGAAAGCTACAGACCAATCAGCTGTGGTCGTCTTTATACCGAAGCAAGGAAAATCGCTAACAGCAACCGGAAGCTACAGACCAATCAGCCTTCTCCCAGCACTTGGCAAAGTTGCTGAAGCAGTCCTGTTGACCAGACTTAAGAACTTTATCTTTTCAAACAACATTATTCCAGACACACAATTTGACTTTCGGAAGAAATATGGAACAGGTCACCAGCTACTACGTGTAGCTGAGTTCGTCGCTGATAAGCTCTACAAACGACATCACACTGCCATGGCCTTTCTGGACATCCACCAGACCTTCAACCGAGTCTGGTACGAAGGTCTCATCTACAAGCTTATCCAGCTTGGGTACCCACTCTATCTCATTGAAGTCATACGCTCCTACCTATCTAAAAAGTCGTTTCAAGCTAGGATCAGCAGTTCACTCTCTACATCACGAGTTGTGACAGCAGGAGTTTCCCAAGGGGTCAAGCTATCTCCACTACTCTTCAACATCTTCTGCCACGACATTCCACACGATGGTTGCATTCTAACAGCCCTATACGCTGATGACATCGCCGTTATCCGTGCAACCAAGACGATTATAAATTGCACCAACCTGCTCAACAAGCACATAATCCGTCAAACTGGATGGTACAAGTCCTGGCATCTTTCCATTAACGAGGGGAAAACTGAAGCTGTATTTGTTTCCAAACGAAACCAAACTCCTCCTTCGATTATAGTAAACTCCCGTCCAATTAAGTGGAGCAATTCCTTTAAGTATCTTGGCGTCACCTTTGACAGCAAATTCACCTGGAACCTTTTTCGCTACGATCTTTCTTCAACAACCAAAAGGTCTTACGCCAGACCAAGCTACGTGCCTTCTCGGCAATCATCTGCAGCATCAGCACCTACGCAATACCTATGAGCACGTCCAGCAGCCTAAAGCGCCTTCAAGGCACCTTCATAAGGCTACTAAGAGCCTCTCTGGGCATCCCTTAGTTTATCAGGAAAAACCAAATTCTAAAGGAAATTTCCATCATCTCTCCTGCTCAAGCTGCGCCAATCTTTGCAGCAAAACTCTAGGAGTCTGTAGTTTTACACACAAATCCTCTGATCTCTTAACTTGACGGCGACACGCCTAAATCTCACGATTAGATGGAACGCCCCTGCAACTTGCTTGTCGCTCAGAATTAGCAACTCATCCGGCACATTCCTTTGTACCACTAGTTATTAATAAAAATCAGCCCTTATCATTTGGGTTATACCGCACACGAGTCTCACACCTTCTGGCATCAGCGCCAGATTAGTTCTACTCTATGAAATCTGTTTTGGCCCCAGTCTCTGCAGTCCACTTTCGTTCTTCTAATCTTTGTCTCCGCTTCTCTAACTTCCTTCTCTCTTTAGAAGTGTATAGCCAACCCGGCTTGTCCTCCATATGATGATTTACACACGCTACTCACAGCTCATGCTGCGCACTCGTGCGAGTGCGTGTGTACGTCGAGGTCTTTGCAGACCAACATTAGAAGGCTCATAATCTCGTTCACCACGCACACTGTGTTGAAAAGTTATATACACCACACGTGTGAGAGGTTACGTGACTGACACGCGTGCGTCAATCGCCTTTCCCACGCACTAGTATCCTGATGTACTATTTTAGTGTACTCTAAAGAAATTTTAGTTCTCACTACTGAATCATGGGTACTTTTTTTTATGATTGATAGGCTGATCCAATCACAAAAACATCGTACTGATTATTAAGTACGTTCACTTATTCGTCGTTCGTTCGTTCACACTCCATTAGGACCAATGATTAAGGAACGAACAGTTCACTGAACGATTCGGTTTTTTTTATGTTAACCTATGTGAACCTATTAAAATTAAAATTGAACAGACACTTTTATACGGGATAACGAGAAATCATATACGTTACTCGGCCGTAAAGTGGCTGGTGGACGGTCACGTGGTGACACCCTTGGCTTCACGTCGGGTGACACACTTCGTGTGGCCGTACATCAGCCACCTTACGGCCAAGTGATGTATACGATTTTTTATCATCCCATATAGGAAAGTTTGTTCGACAGGTTGATATAGTTTGACGTAGAGAAAAATGAAACGCTCGGTGAACCGTGCGTTCCTTATAAGCATTGGTCTTATACACCAAGGTCCTTATGGAGTGCGGACGAACAAGCGATAGATAATCGAATGTGCTCAATAATTGGACCGACCAATCGGCTACAAAATAAAACCATCGCATAATTCAACAGTGAATGCTCAAATAACGAATTTTTTTTTATAGTGCTTCAAAGTATACTAAAAAAGAACTTTCATCAAACAACACTTTATTCTTGGTTTTTTAGTCCATGTATTAAGTAAATGCTTTTTTATGTAGAGCACGAGACTTTCAAGGTAGCAGTTCAATAGCCATGAAAATTTATTTACCATTACCTGCAAGTAACTCTAAATTTAAAATAAAGCTTGTAAAAAAAGCACTTAGTGATAATTTTGATTACACGTATACAAAGTAGTTTTCTTCCTTATTAGTATAGGCTAAAACAGCAAGCCAGAGAAGATCACCCTGAAGTATCGTGGCAGTAACGTTTACTGAAAACTTAAGTCAAGAAAGAGCTTAGCTTACTGGTCCTGTTTAGGGCCATGGGACTTCGAACTACCTTGCTAATAGTCGGGGAGCCAGAGGCTCAAAAAACATGATTTTTCGTTGTGGGATGGAATTTAACGGAATCTCGCAAAAACTGTAGACTGTTGTCCTAATAATGATCCTTTAAAAAAGCTAGAATGAACCTGTTCGGGAAGATTCTTTTTTATTGCAAAATAACTTTGAAAACCACTTTTTTTTCAGTCATCTGACAGTATCTTGAAAATGAAGCGTTTTATCGCAAAAAGTTAAGTACAAAAGTCGTTTAACTGATGATTTTACGTCATGGAAAATTTTTTTCAAGAGCTGAAAATTGTTTTTTCCTACCGAAAACATGCGGTAAGGTTGTCTGTAAAAAGTGAAATACAAAGAGATATGAAAAAATGGGGGAAGAAATCGTTTTTTATTGTTGATTTTGGTAGGTATTAGTATTGTTAACAAAGTGCACCAGGTCCGCTTTTTTTAAAAGCAATGTGGCGATCTACTGCAAAAATGTTGATTCAAAAGCTTAGAACGCTGTAAAACCTGTCGCAGAAAGCGGATCTTGATAAAACCATTTGGAATCGGTAAGTTATAATATTATCTATTATTAAGCCGATTTAAGAAATTTTTTTAAGTTACTTTTTTTGTTATTAACAAAAAACCACTTTTTGTGGCTCGTAATTTTGTCAATTTGCAAGATAGAGCTTTGGAATACAATGCATTCGATTACACCTATTTTTAAATTGATTTACAAACAAAATAAATTCATTGCATGCCCAACAAAAGCCGAGAAACGATACTTTTACGTTTTTAGTTGTTAAGCCTAATGTAATTCACGTGGACGATGAAACTTGGATAATTAAATGTCCAAGGGCCAAGGTACGTAACAAAAATAGTAAGACATTCATTGCCAGAATATTTATTTAGAAACTATTTGTTACAGGTAATTTGTACGGCGGCCAAAGTAATCAGTCGATAGCTCTGCTGTGTCGAAAAGGTTGGACACCGCACTCGTTTTGTACCGAAATCGCGCTCATATTTGGCCCCCTCAGGCGTCGCTGAAATGCCTAATTGAAATGTTAAAGTGTCATATCTCAGCTTCTAATGGGCCAACAATGGTTTTTTTTATTTGTAAATCAATTTAAAAATAGGTGTAATCGAATGCATTTTATTCCAAATCTCTATCTTGCAAATTGACAAAATTACGAACCACAAAAAGTGGTTTTTTGTTAATAACAAAAAAAATAACTTAAAAATATTTCTTAAATCGGCTTAATAATAGATAATATTATTACCTACCGATTCCAATTGGTTTTATCAAGATCTGCTTTCTGCGACAGGATTTACAGCGTTCTAAACTTTTAAATTAGCATTTTTGCAGTAGATCGCCACATTGCTTTTGAAAAAAGCGGACCTGGTGCACTTTGTTAACAATACTATTACCTACTAAATATCCAAACATCAACAATAAAAAACGATTTCTTCCCCCATTTTTTCATATCTCTTTGTATTTAACTTTTTAAAACCTTACCGCATGTTTTTGGTGAGAATAAACAATTTTCAACTCTTGAAAAAAATTTCCCATGACGTAAAATCATCAGTTTAACAACTTTTGTACTTAACTTTTTTCGATAAAACGCTTCATTTCCGAGATACTGTCGGATAACTGAAAAAAAATCGGTTTTTAAAGTTATTTTGCAATAAAAAAGAATCTTCCCGAACAGGTTCATTCTAGCTTTTTTAAAGGATCATTATAAGGACAACAGTCTAAAGTTTTTGCGAGATTTCGTTAAATTCCATCTCACAACGAAATAAAAACCTCTGGCTCCATGACTATAATAAAAACATTACATCTTAACATAGTTGACAAAAAACAGCCTTTGAAGTTCAAAAAAGTTTTAACCATGCCTATAGTGACAGGAAAGAAAATTAGAAGGATAACTTTAAATGTTGACAACTGTAGGTGACAGGAAACTGACATAGAAGACTTATCACGATTGAAACAGCAGTGATAAAGTCCAAAAATAAAGTATCTTTTAAGTGAGAGATCAGTTCTCCATAATAATCCTGACAGTCATCACTTAAATCTTCCAGATTCTCAAATAGGTAGAATAAGACGTCATTGTATTTATTTTGGTAATGAAAAAATAGAGCGATTAAGCTTTCAGACTTTGTTGCTCTGGTATCGATGTTTCAAGGTTAGAAAAAACAGTTTTCTAAGTATTTTTTTTTAGTTTCAAATATCTACAGACTTAACGAATAGCTACTTATCAACATCAATATGTTATTTTCGCTTTTTACCGCTTATTATTCGACAAAATAAACTACATAGATTCCAAACAAAAATGTTTTTAATAAGAAGCTTTTCGTTCTGAGAAGGGTCAAGAATATATGTCAAATTTTCAACTTAATACGTTTTACATTACGTGTAAATACACTACGGTGTGCCATTCAGTGAGTCTTGGGGGAATATGAAACGGGGGGTGGTACTAGTGTGTAGTAATAAACGTAACTGCAGGCACTAGTTGAGGCACTCAGAACTTGGGAACGTAATAAAATGAATAGGACGGAGTAGGGTGCGACTAACACTTACAGCTAATCGGTGTATTGCTTGAGCCCTGGCCTGGCACCTGCATATTATAGTAGTGGAAGAGAACTGCAGTCACAGCAAAAACTTTAAAATTCTATAGAATGAAAATATCTTTGTGCATCCGAGACAGCAACGTTTAAAAAACTGTCTTAAGCAACAGATAGTTGTGATGGATTATTGTATTGAAAATTGCTAAATATGGAAAAATCAATTTTTTAACTATAGCTCAAAAACTATAGATTATACCAAGAAATGTTAAGGGAGCTCACGCATTAAGAGATTTAACGTCAATATATTGATAATACTTTAAATAGAGATCAATTAGTGTATGAAAAACCTTCGTTTTAAGTTTCAAGTCCCTTTATGGTTTATAAAGAGAGATATTAATAATTTTATTTTTGAACTTTTAACGTGCAGTCTTATGAGAATTAGTACTGTTCTGACCCATAAGCTGCAATATCTGGATAATCGACGTTAAGATTTGATTGGAAATTTTTTTGAAAATGGCTTAAAACTGGATAATTGCGTAGCTATAGTATATAATCTTCACGTATGGCTCATGGAACGTGCAACAAATTAGTGAATAAAATAATTCTCCTATAACAGCTACCGTTAGTACGTCGTATTGTATCTGTATATATAGTCAAGCAAGTTACAATACTGCTGATATTATGCGTCAAAAAGATTAGGTACGAGTGAACTCCCTTAACCTTAGAAAATGTGCCTCATAAAAAGACCTCAAAAATGTAACAAGAGTTTTTAAAATCGGTTAACTTGTTTATCCGCAAAGTTAAAAAAGCCACCAAATAGGGCATTTTTCTGTTGATGATAACTGATTCTTCTTTTATTCAAATCTTACTACACTAAGCGTGAATTGTGTGTATTGACGTTGCTAATAAACATTGGACGTTTTAATTCGATAGCTATTTTCCGTAAAAAATGAATTATTTATAAAAAGGTTTTTTTGTTCATATGCTGCGATTTATTACAGGTTGTAGAATAGGGATTTGAATGGATTTTTTTTTAAGTTGTATCATCAGGTTTCATTGTTACCTTATCAACTTTGGAAAATTCAATTGTTAAAAAATGCTTTTGAAAAATCAGGACTTTTCAACTTATAAATAAATGAAATAATTTCCTTGGTTTTAATAGTATAGTTTCATGGAGAAGTTTATCGTACAACTACAATTTTTTTATGAATTAAAACAAAAATAAAAAACTCTTTTATATTACTTGGAAGCGGAAAATTTTCTTTGTATACAATTGACCGTCGTCTACTCAAAAAAACAATATTTTTCTACTGTATGTTCACAGCCCATTACTTTTTTGTTTATCTCATAAATGAGACAACAAATACTTTCGAATGATTTTTAATGAAAATCCTAAGAAGTATACTTTAGTTTTATTATTGTTGCATTGTTTGTAGCTCATACAAAATTCAAGAAATTACAAATTGAAACACAGATTTTTTTTTATTAAAAAAATTAAATAATGACTGACAAAAACGTTTCGGATATATTTCTTCACTCACGAATATTTATAATCTTTCTGTTTATCCAGTATCACCTCCTCCAACTCTGTATCGACATACCGAGCCTTTTCATTCTTACTTACGCTTACTAGTCCTACATCGCTTTATCGTATTAAAGAAAATCGTTGATAACATCAACTGTCAGTGATGCTGTTTTATTAAACGATTGACCAAGTCATTCTAAGTGTAAATTACATACATAAACATGTATCGTTTATTCTTAACACATTTATATGAATGCAAATTTATTTGTATATATTTATATAAATTCATTAGTCTCCATGCTTATATTTTTCGGTATTAAATATTCTTTAAAAATTACTTGTAAGTATTTGCAGTCTCTTTCACCTTTCTTTTGTTCCTCGTAGTTCCCATATTTAAGTATAGTTTCTAAATAGTACATTTATGTTATACATATTCATACATACACTGTATATATTCGTATACATACATAGACTGCATTAAGATATAAAATAACTATTTATTGTTTTTGAGTTGCTTGGATTAGTTTTGCAAGAGTTGTAAATATGTGCAATCTTATAATTTTTACAAGCTGCCCCAAATAAAAAAATAGTCATTTAATAACGATTAGTTGATAAAATAATGCATTTTTTTTTGGTCCCTGTAATTTAAAAGGCCAGAGACTGATACTAACAATCAGCCAAGTACGGTGGTTAATGTTATCACACGTTAATCATCGATCTTGAACGATAAAAAAGTGCTAGTTTAAAGGTTAGTACAAACCAATGGTTCGATAAGTTAACATAACGTTTTGCACATTTATTTAATGAACAATGAATTGGCTCACTGAAAATTTGTTGAAAAAATAATGTCTGCCCACAAAACGATGGTCATGTGAAAAAAAACTTTCTCTGCTCCTTAGTAACCTTAAGAACTTCATTCTTTTTAATTCGTAGAAAAATGACAGCTTTATGACGAATCTAGCAAGAAAATATTACCATTCAAAATAAGAGTTATTTAGTTTGCTTATATTATTTAAATGTCCGTATTTTTTTAGACCGTTTTTAAACAATACAATTTGCAAAAATTGATAAGATACAAATGAAACTTAATAATGTAACTTTTAATAAAAAATTACGTTTAAGTCAATATTCTGAGATGCCTAAAAAAAAAAGGTAGCCCACAGGCTGTTCATAAACAAAACGACCTTTTAAATAAATGGTTAAATTCTTACAAAAACTATAAAGGCAATCGAATTGAAATGTCCAACATTTGTAAGCAAAGTTCATATACACAATTTACGCTTAGTTTAGAAAAACTTCAAGAAGGAGTTATAAGTTATTAACGATTTAATAAATACCTCATTTTTAGGGTCTTATTTTTTTAACTTTACGGATAAAAAGATTATCCGATTTTAAATATTCCTCCCGCATTTTAGAGGTCTTTTTACTAACTACATTCTGTGTATTTAATGTTTTCAAATATAATCAATAGCTTTTGAGCTACAATCGAAAAACTAATTTTTTTACTTTAAAAATTTATTAAACAACATTTAATCAACAACTGTCTGTTGCCTTAGATAGTTTTAAAATTTACGGTTTTTGATATTTCCATTTTGTTTTAGACCATCACCGTAAATTTTTAAGTGTTTGATTTTATTTTTTTCTATTTGTATTGTGATTTTTTACTTAAATTAACTTTTTTTTCAATCAACAGTTAAGTAAATGTAACCGAAATTTTCTACTATTTCTATAACAGTTTAAACCCACATAAGAAACCACACATTATGACTCGAAAGCATAAATATAAAAATAATAGTGTTGTAAAAATTGTTTCTCAAACGTTGCAAGCGATCGAGTGTGCTATCAGAGGTTTTTATTGTAATGTGGACCACAAAAGTTAATAGACCTTTGACACCTGTGTGTATAATTGAAGCAATTAAACGTGTGCGTACCCTGATGACTTGAGGTCACATGTTTATACAGATTATTTAGGGCGTTGAAAATGTTTTACGGCTCCTTCCTTATAATGGTTATTTTTAAAATTACAATCTAATGTATATCATCATTGTTTTTACTTGACTTTTATTATGATTATTATTCTTAGTTATCATAGCGATAAGTATTTTGTTTTATATCACAGAGTATGTACCATCGGTGTTTGCTTTTTAGTGGATACGTATATACGTACATCAGTGTTAGTATTCTGCTACCGTCTGTCATTTATAACTATAAAGCTGATTTTCACATCTTTCTTGGCAAATATTTTTGGAAAATGCCCCATTATCAGCATTTCACATGACAGGATTGAGAAGAACAGAGATTTTTCTATGAGTACATCATAATTCGTCTGCTCAGATTTTTTATTGTGAGTTGGGAAATGCCAGTAAAGCTGATATTTTAATACTCTGCCATTTGAGCTCGTGTTAAACGACTCAACTTTGAGCTAAAATATCTCAAGGTTTTGCTCCATTTAGGGTATAAACAAGGACACCGTTGAATTCAGTAGATCAAAATTTATTAAATGAGACATATTTTATTCCGTAGGTTTTGGCAAGAAAGCTACCTTAAAAAACAATTAAAAATGCACTAACAGGCTCAATATGCATCAATGCTGCTGATCGTAGTTCTACACTTTCATACGACCACTTTACCACTCTTTAACAACTTTTGGCTCATAGATACCGAAAAAATATCAAAGGTAAAACAACATTTGTAGCTGCTGATAATTTAGCGTTATTCGATTAAGTTAACCCCTATGGCCGTTCTAGCTGGTATACGACATGAAAATATGTTAATTTTCAGAGATGGTGCAGTGCAAGAAGAAAAACCGTTGTCTAACCTTAGGTTCCATTTAAGTAAAGTATATGTACCGTAAAATTAATAAACTTTTTTGGTAGTATCTAGTAGCCTGCGAAAAAATGTTTAAGTTTCGCTCAACCTTTGCAAAAGTTCATGTTTTACCAAACGTTAGCTTAGCATTGGCAATGAGACAATTCCAAACTTAGGTTTTTGCTAAACCAATTTTGTTTGAGTTTAGCTAATGTCTATCGAAACTTTGCAACATAAATGGCCAAAAATTTTATTTGATAATGAAATTAAAAAAAATGCAAAAATTTTATTTAAAAATATTTTAACAATTATTATTTTATAAACTGGATCAGAAACCGAGAAAATTAAGCTTGCCGTTTACTGATTAACTGTTGGAAAAATAACGAATAAATAATGAAAAAAAACTAACAAATTGCAATGCAAAAGTTTGATTGGTGGTATTTTTAAATTTATTTATTTTTCGTTAGTAAGGCGAAACCAATGGATGAAAAGATTAAAGAAGTATTCACGGGCTAAGGCATGTGTGTGATGACATATATAAAAGAGAGTCTTGGGATCGTCCTCGATGACCCGTGTTAATGCTTGATAAATCTATGAACTTTGGGTGTAGCGTTCAAAAGATAAGAAACGAAGGCAGTTGGAGAAGGAAAAATAAGATATAAGATGCGCTATGGTGCCTGCGCTCTACTACATGCCAGTTTGTTTGCCGACTGGCCACTACCCATGATATTTTTTCTCTAGAGCTTTATGGTGAGAAAGTATATAAAATAATCCAGACATTTTTTACTATGGAAAAAAAGAAATAATCTTATAGCTAGGATAGTAGTAGATGATACAAAAAAAAGGGCTCTGTTTTGTAATGAAAAATATTCCTGTAAAAATCGTACCCAAGCAGTTGTGTCTTGAACCCCAGGGATTGTGCTACTCCTCCTACTTTTCACTCCCCTTTTCCTCATTTTTTTTTTTTTTTTTTTTTTTTTCTGTTTCTGGACACTTACAGATTTACTGCGTAACGCGATCCTTTTGAGATGACTCAGTTTATTGTCTCTCATAGCATGGAACTGAGAAACAAACATTTATTATAAAACCATTGCAGTCAGTGTAGTCCTCTCTATATTTTATTTAACTTTGATTGATAAATTTTAGCCCTTTAAACTTATTTACGATTCACGCTTATGTGAGTAAACAGTATTTTGAGTCCCTTTTTTTTTTTTATTTTAAAACTCTAAAAACTGTTCACACGGGCTTCGTGTTGTATATGACTTAATGTTTATGCTCGTTACGAGAAAGCATTTTGTACATCATGCATCGAGTCAACTACGCTACTTGCATGCACGACCGATTGTAATGCAAACCCGTATTACAGTGTTAGAGGCGGCTATCTTTCGGCCTTATGTTAATGCGTCGTTGCCGTTTCTTTCTTTATTTGTATTGTTATTATTATTATTTTTTTCTTTCACAGGAAATCACTAAACAGAGCTCAATTATTTTCGTTAAAAACTTGCCATGAATTTTCCAATAGCTATAAATTGGGCACGTAAAAATGCGTGGTCTACCATGTGTATCAATGATACTTTATTTCTTTATATTCGCTAAGAAATCATCACACCAATAGTGTAAACTAGCGCAAACTATTAAAACTGAGCGCTAAGGTTGCATAAATCTGAGGTCGAAGATAATAACATTTTTTCACTCTAACGACTGATAGGAGAAAGTTATTGCTCATTGGTTACCATACAATATTGAGATTTATTTGAAATAATAATAATAATAA
>NW_019379800.1:0-41703 GCF_000648655.2 Copidosoma floridanum | reverse complement strand
AAGATGTAAGTATTTGATTTTTATTCGTTATAACAATGTAATAAAAATGAGTAAATAATTAAAAAGACTTGTGACAGATATATGTACATACAATTATATTCGTAGCTAATGTAAATAAAATTCTTGAATTTTTATGTGACTTGAAAAGTCTCATTGAAAGTGATATGTTAAATAATTAGGACATACTCTTGTCTCTGCGATTACTACAAGCATGTGATTTTGTTATCTTTTATTGTTATTATAAAAATTATTTGTCCATACTGTCGAAGATTTTCTGTGAAATATGATTTCAGCTGTTGCAGCAATTTTCAGGATATAATAGATTTAGTCAAAATGATTTTCTTTGACAATACTAAAAACTAGTGTATATTTTTGTCCCTAGGCTTACGTCATGGATTTAAATAAAACTGTAGGACGTTTTGTAAAGGAAAAAAAATTCTTGTTGCTTTTTGCCATGCTTTAAGAAGAAATTGACTCTGCTAAAAATTTTAAGATGTACATTTCTGTAAAAATATGGACAAAAGAAAATATTGTAGATAGGTTTCTCAATAAAATCAAACATTTATAACACCATCATTTATTATAACGACAGTACTTTTGTTCTGTACTGTTGTTTTCATAATTTAAGTGGCAAAATGGAAAAGAGAAGAGGTTTTTTGACACTTTATCATGTTATTTTTAAAAGAAATTGACTAAATACTCAAGTTTGTTATTTCAATATATAACATCTTTTTATGTGGACTAGTTTTATCAGAAAGATGAATAAGGGTACGTCCAACAAAAAAGTTGTTTTCAAGCAATAAACATGTTAACGTGAATAATTTTTTATTTATTTTCATACTTAAGTATAATTGAAGAAAATTTTACAATCGTAAAAATCAGAGCCATAGTTTCCAACACGATTTCTTTTTTTTATAGGTTCGTACGTACGTAACGTACATGTACATTATGACTACAAATAGACGAATTTTTTTTTCGAAACATTAAAATATGAAAGTTCAAAGCATGTAATAATAACTTTTTTTAGTAAACAAAAAGTATACAAATCGAATAATCTTGGACAAATATTTAGAATATATTTGTATGAATTATAAAAATAAATCATCATGTCTTTCCATCTTTGTACAAAATAAAACATTATAGAAGCTTGAATGGCAGCACAGAGCCTCTAAATAAATATGGTATGCCTATTCATAAAATGTCGTTCATATTCAAGTCAAAAAAAGTCTTTCATATTAAAATGAATTCAATTACAGCATTCTAAAAATCAATATAATAACTATGAGTGGTCGTGCTGTCGAACAAGTTTTTTTTACTTTTTTCAATATTTCAGCCGTTTAGAAAAAATTTCCGGCCCTCATCAGGAGCAAACAGCATGAGATCTCAAATCGCAGTAATTAAAGGGTCTAATAAGGGCTGGGAATTATTTCTTTACGGCCGAAATGTTGACAAGAATAAAAAAAAAACTTGTTTAACAGCACAACTGTTAGTCATTGTTTTACTACCAAGTTTTTAAGTATAGATACTATAAATGCATGAATATTCATTGAATGAAACTTGTTTTTTCATTTCTATATTATTACCAGGAAAAAAGAAAACTTCTGCTGCTGCTTTACTTCTCCAAATAAAATTGGTTTGTCTACTTCGTTTTTTTATATTCTACATAAAACTAATTCAATTAAATAAAGAATAATTTCCTCAAATTTGTTTAAAAAATTGGAGCTTGCAGTAAATTTGATATTTTACTTGTAACAAAAATAATACATTTTGTAATATTAAATCAAAGTTCTACTAGCCACGCACGTAGAAGGTAAGTTTTCTTACCACGGACACTAAGTTCTATTTATTGTCTATGGGTACACTTTGCGCCCTTTCTTTATTTTGCATCCATGGGTAGACAAAGTAAGTTTGTCGCTTAGGACGTAACAAAATTAGTGGGCCAAAAGTGTTTACAGGTCCATAACAGCACTTTGCACCTTAAGTAAAAAAAAATTTGTCATGTTACAATATTTTAAAATGGCATTAAAATTGTACTAATTGCATTCATGTGTACCATACTATAATTTTATGTTTACCAACACATACAATTTTACTTCTTACATAGAACAAATTTAAAACAAAAATATTATCCAAAAAAATACTTTTCTTTCACATCAGTGTGAAATTTTTGATCTAATAACGTTGGACGCAATTAGAAGAATGTAGATTTGTGACAGTGAGACCTTAAACCACCATTGAATGCATTTGATATTTACGGTGATAAATACGTAACCGTAGCATTTAACGAATGATACCAACTGACGAAAATTTGATGACCCTGTTGTCTAGTTTTTAATCAGTATTTAGTTCAAGTCAAGTAATATTTTTCATTAAAATATCACAGGCAAAATATATTTTTATTATTCCTTAAAGTTAAAATTGTGTTTATTATTTTGCAACGTAAGATGACAATAAAAAAAAAACTTTGTATAGTATTAAAACAATACTAGTCAATAAGTGCCAGTGAGTGCACATCAGTGAATAGTAGGGCTGTAGGAGGCCTTGCTCACTGCAGCTAATTTACGATGAGGCCTGGTAACTTGGCGAGTGTTTGTACACACTAATACACTAAGTACGATACTGCGAGTACGGGCACGCCCACCTATCATCTGACAGTTTCCACGACGCTTCCTCGTCTAGAATCCCATTCCAAAAGAACATCTGTTTTGTAGGCTCTGGGCTCCGGTTTTTTTTTCTTTCCGGGTTTTGTTTGTTTTTAACAGAAAACTTCATTTTCAATGTTTTATAACAGAAATGTTCATCCTAAACGTCTATAACGTAGCCAATTTGCTATTTTTTAAGAATTCTTTTGTCGTAGGGATAAAATCAATACATAACTTTTTTTTTCTTACGTGGCCTCACACGTTGCAATACTATTTACATTTATAGATGAGTTATCTATGCTGGTCTGTACGTTTTGTAATCACCTTTAAGTTAAAATTTGAAGAATACTGCTAGTTAAAAATATAAATTAAAATTATTACGGTTAGATCAGCATACCAGGAAAAAACCCAGTTTTCTCATTTATCACAAGTTTAAAAATAGAAATTTTGTTGCAAATTATTGTTTTGTATGAATATAAATCAGAGCTCTTGATATTTGTTTTTGATATTTAAGGACGTTTGGTAGAGATAGCGGGGGGGAACCACTTGCGGGGCAAGGGGGAAGTAGCGATGAGTGAAGACTTGGCATCGTCGTGCGGGTCTTCAATGTGTGAGTGTTCATGTACACCTATCAAGTGGTGTGCACTCTGCAGTGTCTGCACTGTCTGCTGCGTCGGTTACGGCAGCGTATGTGTGTATTTGTAATGTATTTGTGCTAAAGATGTGAGTATGTGATTTTTATTCGTTATAACAATATAATAAAAATGAGTAACTAATTTAAAAAATTTGTGACAGATATACGTACATACAATTATACTCGTAGCTAATGTAAATGAAATTCTTGAATTTTTGTGTGATTTGAAAAGTCTCATTGGAAGTGATATGTTAAATAATTAGGACATACTCTAGTCTCTGCGATTACTACAAGCATGTGATTTTGTTATCTTGCGTAAAAAAAATTGTATCGTATAAAAATTACAAATCAAAAATTTTATTAAAAAAAACAAATATGTGTTATTATAATACATTGTTTTGTTATGGGTACGGGTGGAACCTATGTTCATACATTCACACACATATATAAGCTTATGTTTTATACAGAAATACATAAATATCTACCATAATGTTCAAATATTTACTGAAATGTACGTCCTGGAACATTTTGAATTTCCCGCTTCTTGTGACATTACCGTTACGTTTTTATCGAACTATTATTTAATTTTTTTATTCATAAACTGATCAGACGATTGTCTACTAATCATTATTAAGTGCTCGAGAAATAGCTGTATAAATAAAGTGTAAAAGGAATAACGTAATAAGTTAAGATGCTTCTACTTAATTAATAATAATAATAATAATAGTAATAATAACAATAACCACATAATGTATATTTTCAAGGAATCAATGTGTATCCAACATTTCGAGTCTAAATTAAGCTAACTCTGCTCTTACTATATTTATTAGGAAAACTACGACATACGCACCATATTATAAAAATCAATATGTGCTAAAGTAGAACGAGATAATACCATTATTAGCTATTTAACATCGTAATTTTTACTTTGTTCACAAACAATTTTTATATTTAAGACAAAGAAAAAAAATGTATTTATATTATTAATCCACAGAGAATATGTAACAAGCAGAAGGTTAACATATTAATATTTCTTTTCCTCAAGATAGTAAATATAGAATATATTTAAAAAATTTTTGTATTTTAAAAAAGATCTGCTTCGGCCAGGAAATTAATCTCTGACATTCGGATTTCGAATCACGCCCCGTAACAACTAGATATTATATATTATGTCCGACTTAGCATTGATAAATTACTGTTTGAAATCCACCGTATGAAGTCAAAAATTGAAGGGTTTGCTTTAGATCACGCTTTACTAACGGATAATTAGTTAATTTAAAATTATTTGTCTGGACGTATAAATAAAAACACTTATGAATAAAAAAACGTTTTTCTCGTAACGATAACATTAGTATAGTCTTAAACTTGATATCCAATAGTATACCTATGGACGTTATATACATTTACTTTTAAATTTAGTAATTTTTACAACACTGAATAGCAATATAGTTGAATTAGAAATTTTACTATGTCATATAGCATACTCTAGTTTAAAATGTGTGACATTTTAAAATAATTGCAATAAAATTTACTACGGTGTATACTAAAAATTATACTATCACGGTTTTGACTATTTAAGACATAATTACTCTTCTTATACTACGTAATAACCTTTTTAGGGCTGCTACATAGTAACAATTATTTGAAATATAATATAAAATTACAACAAATGTAATGATTTGCATTATCAGGTTAGCATATCTCAGTATCTCTTAAAAAAAGTAATTTTGTATATAGTTATGATACTTTTTTTAACTCCACTTTACTCAGTGCAATCACCAGGTGATCCTAGGCACTTATTTGTCACTTAATTAATTAATAAATTAAAAATAAAAATACAAGCACATATAATAAGTTAATTTTTGTAAACATTTTTGTTAACATTTTTGTGACTTCAATAAGAAATTGCAGCTAGGTAGTAGTGATTAAATATAATAGTTTATTATTATTAAGATTTCTTCGATAAAATTATTACGAATAAAACGTGTTAGTTTCCTATTCATTTTATGACTTTGTTAGCTGACCATTACATAGCTACATTTCTGGTATAATTACTTTCTTTTAATGAAATAACTGTTAACTTCGTTAATAACTACTATGTGTATAAGTAACCATAAGCATAATAATCATGATAACTTCATATTTTTGTTACAATTTTTTTGTGATCCTACAAATGATATGTTTGTGGCACATTATTTCTCATATAATTTTTTGTAACAAATTCTTAAAAAATTATTGATAANGTAGTAGTAGTAGTAGTAGTAGTAGTAGTAGTAGTAGTAGTAGTAGTAGTAGTAGTAGTAGTAGTAGTAGTAGTAGTAGTAGTAGTAGCAGTAGTTTTGTCTTAAACAAATTGATCGACATACCTATATAAACGTATATAAATATAATCATACATCATCAATTTCATATATACATATAAGTACACCAATATATAAGGCCTATCTCTCGTTTTCTCTGTATGTTTATGTGTGCGTGTGTGTAGGCCTTACTGATAAGCCATAGGTATCTCCGCGTACCTATTGGCAAACCTTGAACTTGCTTTGGTTGCCTATCTGAATCCATTAGTTTATCAATTACATTGATTGCTAAGCTTAAGAACGTAACATACGAATTGCAGTGTATTAAATGGTATGTTGTTCAAGTGCTTGGACAATAATTAAGTATGGTGCCATATAAACACGTTTTGTAATCGCAGATGCAAATTTACTTGCGTGATGGGAACATATATACATATACATATGAATAAAGCTGGCCTTCCGAGCACCTACCTATCGTGTGCACCGTCGCTGTTAAAAAAATGTACGGTTTGACATGATGTGCGGATAGCCAATCGCAGAGACAATGCAGGATCCGTAATTTTCGCTGCGAATTGTTTTCAGCACGGGCGGTCATCAGCGAAAGCCTCGCGTGCCCTTCTATAAGCCGTACTTACGCTAGGCTTCGAGATATTAATAAACAAAAACTCCTGGGGCAAACAGCGGCCCGGCATCCACCGAATAAAGTTAGCGCAAACCCTTCCTGCGTCTCCTATACTATTACTCCTGGGACGCCAACCTCCACGGTCGAAAGCCATTAGCGAGGAAAATGCTCCCCGTTGTACGTACAGTCGTTTCGTTATGACGTACCTATATGCACGTATACTGCCGGGTGTGGCATGGAAACGAGCTTCGGAAGAATGAGGGGATCTCAAGCAGCTGACCAGTTGGGGAAGCTCTCTCACCAAAGAACTAACATACGAATGATTACTGAACTCGAGCGTTGGTCATGGCTCGACCTGATGCTCAACCACTGGTATGGTGTTGCAAGACCTCGAACCAATCAACTGCACTCGTGCTTAGTATGCAGTTATAGTGTGTAATTTAATCGCGATCGAAATACGAGTACCTACAACTTTGGTGAGTTGGCTGTCCTGGGACCTTTGTATCAAGTTTTTTCGTCTATTTGCCCTTACAAAGCATTAATTGATTGCATCTTACACATTAATATTAAAAATGTAATTTGAACCAATTTTTTAAATGCTTTTACGGACTTTCTTACATAGGTACACTATTGCTGCGTCATGACGGAATCACCATTGGTATTTCCAAATAAATTTCTTGTATTGTGCTGTCGTTTAAGAAAAATGTCTATGAATGAATGAGAAACATGATGAGTAAAACAATGTTTAATAATGAGCCATGATAAAAAGTATGTTCTATTCACCGAGATACAATTAAAAGCAATGCCATCTAGGGTAAGTTATTATACCGGACTATGTATGTCGAATGTACATACACATTTTAGCATTATTTTAAGACCCTTTTCGTTGATTATTTACAATTTATAAGATTTATGCTAAGTAAGTGCTTATATCAAGAGAACTGTAACGCTTCGGTACCCCTAATTATTTCTATAAAAAATTATTCAAAATATTTTTATTTCTGTGACATTATAGAAAATATTTTTTACGTAACGCTGAAAGTTCTATGTTTTAAAATAATTTTTACTTCAAGGCATAGTCTGCAAAATTTATAAATAATATATACGTAGATAATCTCATATGTTTTGTGCATTTTGGCTAGTCCAGTAAGTCTATCAATTCGCAGTTAGGTAGCGCTTTTTTAACGCTCATCTTAGTGCTAATAAACACAGTTGTATAAGCTTCAGTTTCTATGTTAATCATAGTATAACGTAAATGATATTTAACCAATTTTCGGTATTGGCCACCACCTAGCTTCTTTAGTGGTAAACCATGAAAATTCAAACTCAATCATTTTTTTATTATTTTTTTTATGAATTATTTAAAAAAACCTTTTCAGTTTCTTTTTTTTGTATTTCATAGCCATTATAACAAACTGTGCTTATAACGGCTCTGCATTGCTGTGTTACTCTGCATGTATTCAAGATCATTATTGGAGGACTGTTTAGTTGCTTAACATTTATTGCAACGTAAGAAAATAATGGCCAAACCAGGTTTTTGCTTGTATTGGAAAAGCTGTAATTCGGCCGAAAAAATTTTTTCATAAAAAAGATGCGCAATTTCAAAACGAACAAAATGAGACCTGTTGAACCCATGTCAGCCTTACCGTTTGTTTCGCAAATCACCGAAAAGTAACAATTTCACCCTGTTTCTTGGTATTTTGTGACTAGAGTTCTAATTATCATTTTGACTACGAATTTCAACAAAACATGCATTTTGTGATTCTTAACAAACCTACAAAATTTCAAGATGACGGATGCAAACTTTTTGCAAACATCCAAATAAACTAAAAAAACGTCTTTCCGAAAAATGGCTCTAAAAAAGTTGTGAAACTACATAGATCCATTTTTCAAAATGTTTTCTCTAGATGAGATATTAATCTATCTGAATTGAGCTCGCCATCGATTTAGGCCACGTCCACTTCCTTGCAGCGCCATGCCAGTCCAGCGCCACCACTGGTAGTTTGGAAAAAAACTAAAACACTGTTTTTCGATATATTTTTAGGATACTTACTAGAAAGTTGGAGATACAAAAATTAAATCAGTGTTGAGGGTGGTGAGTGGGTATACGAGGGCTCCCATAAGACAACGTGTTGAAGTGAGTTGTACTAACCGTGCATGAAAACGTCCGCTCAGTGCATCACGGCTACTTTAGCTGTGTTAAACTCGTCAGTGCTTTAGGGTTAAACCATTAAATTTTATGAAAAAATAACCGTACATACTTTAAAACAGATAAGTAGTTTCCGATAGTTTGTATAAAAAACTTGAAAGCATGTTATTGCATGAAAAAATAAACCTTATTTATTATATAAAACCTTAGTATAAATTTTCTAAAAGCAACTTTTTTTGCACAGCATTATAGTTTCAGGTCTTAAGAAGGGCTGTGCCAAGTTTCGTATCATAGTTTCAAGCTTAACAAATTCTAGAAGCAATTTTGTAAAGACGTCTCGCTCCGTGTGAAAAGACCAGCTGACAGCAGACGATGCTCGGTTCTCTTCCGTACACTTAGCATAGGATCTGCTTATAACTTTGTTTGTACGGATATTTTCTCCAAATGTCTTAAAAGGCAGATATTTTTGATACAAAAGTCTTCCTTAGGAGTAAAGCTATCCATTTGAACTTTTTCCTCATTATGGATGTATCTCTTGCCTCGACATTTGTGGAATAAAGGCTGAATAATTGCTCTCACTCATAAGAGTAATGTTAGAAAATGCGGTTTCGAGAATTTTTTTCTTGAAAATTTGGCTGGTAAAAATCAGCATGTTAAAGTACAAAATTAATTTTTTTCCAGAAAGTGAATACATCTTCTCAAAAATGTCTAAACCTCCTTAAATAACTCTACTACTTATTTTTTTAACTGTTTTTTTCTTTCAATCGGTAGTTTATTGTTATTACTAAGAAAAAAATCATTAATTACGATGTTGTAAATTGTTCTAAAAAAAAAGAATTGACAAATAAAAATGGTTGAATCTGTGGTTCTTAAAAATTGGGGGCTTGGTAACGTATGCTCACAAGTACGAGACGTGGCCTTTACTTACTTAGCTCGCACCTCGGGGAAACTTATTCCTCGTGTACTTCCGTATTTCTACATGTGGTCAGATGATTCGAGAGCCATCTGAAATATCGGTCCCCATTGGTGTGTATGTGATTAATTTACACAAGAAATTTAAGGTCATTTTTAATACACCAAAGAATGATAGCACAAACATGCAAAAATAACACAGAAACGCAGAGTTGTTGTACGCACAGTTTGTCAGAATGGCTGTAAAATGTATATAAAAAAAATGTTTAGAGCTCTAGTGCAGACTTTAAACAATAAAAAGTGCTGACATAGTTCTAACGTATTTTTGAATTAAGGGCTTCTATTCCATTATATTGTAAGATTTACGGATTTTATAGCTTAAGTTATGAGGACAGTTTGTGACGTAACATACGTGTATTATTGCTTAAATGAATGATTATTACATAGTTTGTTACATAAGTTATTAATAACTCACGAAAATTTTCACCAATACAGCCTGAAAAACTTATAAATCACTATAAGTCCAATATTGATTGCAAGTACTAAAATAGTTCTGAAACTTTTAAAAAACTGTATCACTATATAGATATAGTGAAAATATTGAAAGTTGTGTAAAAATTAGAAAAAAAACAGTACTGGCAATAAGTCTATAATTAATATGCGTAATGAGTAAGGATATATAAAATTATATATAACCGTAATAGTTTTTACAAATTTCTAACCTAGAATTCGATTTCTCAATCTGGCACCAATCGAACAATTGAATTTAGCAGCCACTTCCTAATAAAAAAAATTTTTTTTGGTACATACTTAAGATTAAATAATATGCATAGAGTAATCAATAATCGTAACTCAGTTCAATTTTCACCATTATTTAAAAATGACTGTAAGTTTTCAAGAACCATATTCCAATAATTAGTCATTCATATTTTGAGTGTGAAAAAAAATTTTTGTAATATTAAATTTCAAACTACTAAAGGGTAGAGGGAAGTGATAACGAATAGTTAAACGAATACGGCGTATTTAAATTGAGATTAGTATTTGATTCTTATTTGATGCATAAATTAGGGTACTATAATATATCAAATTAATTTTAGTAACATGTACAAGCAAACATAAATTCAAATTCAAATTCTAAGCTCTTATAGTGTTCGCAATTACTCGACAGATGTAGGGTCAAAACAATCGACGCATAACTTAACTTTTAGTCTTTAGAAGTGCTCTCACCACTGCTATATTTTCAACTGCAACTTACTGTAGGAAAAATCCATGGTTCAGTTAAAAAACTCTTGTACATTCCTTTTAATTCACATTGGTTTTAGTCTTGCGCTCATGGTTCCATGGAGAATACAGATGATATCGTACACATATACAATTAATACGTAAATAGGCATTCATACCAATAAGATGAAAGTAGCATATTATTAAAACAATGCAAACGTTTGGAACCATCTCACTCAATACATTTCTTTTTACCCTATGGAGTTAAAATTTTCAATTTATTTGCAAGGTTCCTAAATAATCTCAGTAAATATAATTTCGTCCCATCACTATTTAGTTTGTGATAAACTTAACCTTACTTAGCTGAAAACGTAGTGAATATATTATGTAAAACACAGCCATATAAACTCATGAAAAAAGTTTAAAACGTACACGTACATTTGCCTTCTGCAAGCATTAAATCTCTTCTCTGACAGTTGGCTGATACCATACCGTTGACATGAGTAACTACGAAGGAAGCTCCAACGTCTCTATCATACGTAAAAGGCGTTGGTCATAAATACCCTACAGTTGCAAGTACCCTACTCTCCCCTAAAAATCAATTATTATAATTATTCTAAATAAAACCATAGAAAACTAAATAACTTTTAGTGCTTAATAAAAAGTGCTCTGGTCTGTTGCAAATTATCAATCACTTTTTTTATGAATTTCCGAAAATTTAACCTGGAATACCTTAAAGAGACATTCTTTCTGGAAATTGCACCTAGGCTTAGACCTCAAAAATCGTTCATATTTTAATACTGCAAAAAAAATTCAATATTTAAGTGCAAATAAAATGTAAGAAGAAAACAATTTCACTACTCGAACAATTAAAATATCTCAGACAATTTTTGTTCGAAAATACTTTCAAAATATTTGAAATTACAAAAAAATCCGAATTGAAAAAAAAAGATGCTTTAGGTTGATACGAAATTGAGGAAGAAAGAATCTTTGTTCTTTGCAATTCCAGAATGTTTTGCCATTTTTCGACTAAAATATTAAATGGAATATTTTTCTTGCTTTTTGTATCTTTGTAAAAAAAAAGAAAGAAAAAATACTAATACAAATTTTTCTAAGCTAATCCATGAATGGTAATACTTCAGTAGTTACGGTTGTTTCTAAAAAAATTATTGAAACTAACAATTTTAAACTACGGGCTCAATAGATGCGCGGCTTTATATGCTTTTTGGGATTTTTAAGCTAACATAAGCAAATATTTCAAAAGTGCTTTTGTTCGTCTGGAGTTGCTCTTCAATATCCTACAATGCCGTATCTTTTGACCTACGGAATATGGGAAAAAATTGATTGCAAGTATAAAAGAGCTTCTCAAGTCCAATAGTGGGGGCTGTTGAGTTCGAAATACCGTTATAGGCATGTTTCACACATAACGACTTATAATTTTAAAAAAAAATTATTTAATGTTTTCAAACAAATACGGCATTTATCTAGGTACTAAATGATAACATAATATATAACGTATCACCATGCAGCTATAGAAAACATTACAGTTTTTGTTTTAAAACATAAGAGAATTAGGAAGAATATTTAGCAAAATTTTTTAGTCAAAAAATTGCAAAATAGTTTGTAACTGCAAGAAAACGAAAATTCTTTCTATGTCAGTTCCGTAATAACCAAAGCAAACTTATTTTTTTAAGTCAGATTTTTTTGCGATCTCAAACTTTTTTAAAGCATTGTAACTTCTTAAAATGTTAAAAGATACAAATTGACTAAAATGTTAAGGTTACAAAATTGTTATTTCTTACATCTGATGTGCACTAAAATATTCAATTATTCTGACATTGTTCAAAATTTGAGTCACTAAAGTTTTTTTTATGTATGTTCTTGCAATTTCACTTATATAACTAATTTGTACTGCATATAAAAACTTATTTTTTAAACAACTTGGATAAGGGACCAGTAAGGCTACACGCGCGGTCGCAAGCGAATGTACTGTGACGCCCATGGCTTGCGCTTTCTAGCGCAAATTCAGCATTTCCGAGGCGAGCACCCGAGCGCTGGGCAACAGCCAGGTCGCAAGGACGAGTGAGCACTTAGGTACAAAGCTCGGATTGGCTCTCGGCATGAGGTGATGTCTCCCTAATTTTCTTAGGAATTTGAAGGAGGAGCCAGGGCCTGGAAAGAATGTTCGGGTCACGAGGTGGACAACAGTCAGTGTTTGTGCAAGCATCTCAGTGATTGTAGTGCTTCTTCATGATCCATTCAAATAAAGAAGTTTTAACCCAACTAATGTCTCTGCCAGCCTTGGTCTGAATCCGAACGTAACAGGCTTATTTTGGTGACAGCAGTGGGATACGAACCGATGCCTTCTCGAACTAGTGCCTAAAATCACTATATCACGGACGTGGCTTGGTTCAGTCAAGCCAGCGCCCGTGTGTTGGCACACTAGCGTACAACTGACGACAGAATAGTGAGCATCTAAAGAGTGCAATAAATATAACTGCACCCGATGGTGGTCGTGGCTGAGCGGTCAGCGTAAAGTTTTACAAATTCTTAGTTGATGGGCTCGAGCCCCTGCTCCACCATTTCACTGCATTATTTTGAACTCTTTAATCCATTTATTTAATAAACCGGAGTTACCTTCTTCCCATCTACACGAGAATTCCCAAAGCTTGTTCCGTAACAGTACACATATGCAAGATTATGCACAGGTGCAAGCGTTTGCAAGGTTTCGTGCGTACTCTTGTGTATCCGCGCAGACTCAGAAATATGCAAGACCATTCAAGGGTTTGCGCATATGTATGTTCATGCAAGGGCTTACGCCATAGAGATATAAGAATAAAGTGTGCCAAACCCACATGACCTTGTACTAAGCTGTGTCCCACAATGCGAGACAGACCGCTGTATAATTACCATGAGAACCCTGTGGTAACTGTGCAGCGTTCTCTTTGGCACGAATGAAAACATCACTGGACAGGGTTATGTGGGTTAAGCGCTCTCTATTCTTATATCTCTATAGTTTGCACAGATTTATGCGTATGCAAGGCTCCATGTGAACTCACGGGAATGCACGTATTTGGACCGTGAAACAATTTGAAAGAGCACCACCACTGGCGATAGTTGGAATCACTGGACCAGAGATAATGCACGGAAGTTAGTATCAACGTCTCTTCAATAATTTAACCTTACATATCCATCGAGTTAGGAGACGATTATACAAGTAATAATGAAGTTTCCATTATCTAATTCATTATTTTTTGTCCATACGCTTTGAGATTACATATCTTTTGTTACATTTGTTTTCAAAAAAATGGATAAGGTTATCAGAGACAATGGAAAATTCATAATTACTAGTATAAACGTTTTCTAACTTGATAGATTTGTGGTTTTAAATTATTAATGATAAATTGTCACTTACTTCTATGCATCATCTTCGTTCCAGTAACTCCAGTAATGGCGCTCTTTCAAACTGTTGCACGGTCCGAATAGATGCAAGGCTACACGCTAACTCCTACGTATGTAAGGCTTCGCGGAAACTTGCGTGTAAGCTAAGCCAAGGTAAAGAATCCAATTTGCGGGCACTTCTACTAGGTGAAAATAAAAAGTCTTGTTTATAAACAGTGTAAGATTAATGCGTGGAAAAAAAATCTGCAAAAGAAAGGACTAGTCCTCTTCTTTCAATTCCGGAAAAAAATTCCAAATTCTATGTATAAAAAGTTGAATACAAAATTTTAAAGAAAAAAAATATCGAGCCCTAGTTTCCTGACATTCGTTTTACGGTAGCAGATATTTTTGGACACTTCGAACCAATTTCTGGACACAGATAAAAATTAGTATTTTCAATATAAAAAAAGTAAAATAAAGCTGAAGATCGCAAAAACCAAGTTTATAAAGTTGAATATCTTATTTATTATTGGAGATACGTGAACAAAACAGTAAATAATAAAAATAAATTATTTTACTTGGTAATTGTTTAGAGCATTTATTTAAAAGAATATTGCTCGAGGTTAAATAGTAAATAGATATTAAATGAGAATTAAAATAAAGTAATTCAGTATGCATTTAATGTTTTTATTCTTTTTTTTTCATATTTTGTAGTAAGACATTCATTTTATGAGAAATTATTGATTAATCGATGTCACTTAGCTCTGCAACCATCTAAAGCTCTTCTTCTTGTAAGCTTTAAATATTTCCCTTTGTACTGTCTAATTTAATTTGCTTTCTGACTTCTTTAACCTTGAAATCGACTTCTTTTTTTTTGCTTTAACAATGTTTGCTTTGTTTCTTTTAATGAGCAAATAATTTTTTGTTCTTCTTGTTTAAGTTTTTGAACTCTTTTTCTCTCTTCTTTATTGATTTCAATCTGCTTAGTTTTCAGTCTTTATTTCTCTCTTTTGCTTTCAAAAAAGCCATTATGTCCTGTACAAAAGCAACTACCGGAGCAACTTCTGAATCAGAATTAAGTTTTTTCTTGTCATTAAAAGTAGGATCTGAAAAAGACTCCTTAATAGTTGAAGCGTTGTGTGGTTTAGTTTGAAGATTTTCTAGATAATAAAAAAGATATTCATTCAAAAATTTATTTGTAAATTATAAATTTAAGCTGTAAATAATATTCTTACCGTTTGAAAATTGCGATAGGTCATATGTAATGCTTGTGTCTCGATTAGTTTAGTCAACGTCTGCCACATAATTTGAATGTGTTATGTCTTATAAATTGACATTTTTTATTTTGTCTTGATTATTCTGTTCGATAGAAGTAGTTATTGAACCTTGAGAATGATGAAAAGTCTAAATTATACTTTACTTTGCATCTCCAGTGTTACTTGTAGAAATTTCCGTGTTTTCGAATTTCAAAATACCTACTGTTTCTCTGACTGTTTAGCCAGAGTCATCTGCGCACTTAACAATTTCCCAAATAATCCAAAATCCATTGAACGATTTCCTTTTCTTCTTCATCTGAGAATACCATACGAGTAGGAGGCCCAGTTCTGCATTTAAGAGGGGCTATACCGGTCAATTTCTGATGCAAAGTACTCTTAGGAACACTCAAATTTGTTGCTGCTTCACGTACACTTTTCCCTTCCTTTATTACAGCAATTGCTTGCTGAACGTCTTGAATTGTGTGTGGTTTTATCATTTCTTTTCTTCTTTTGATTGTTTTTTTTCTCTTTGGAGACCTCTTTTCATTTTTTTTTCTTTTATCAGTTGAATTTTTCTTACAAACATCAGCTGCACTGCCTCTATATTCAACTGATTTTTTCTTACTTCTATCCGTCTTTCTTATCCTTTCCATTTTTCAGAAACACGTAGGTATTTAAAATTAAAGCAAAATAAAAGAAGTTTATAACTTTATGTAAGAGGCTAACTAATGTAAACATTATACAGTAAATTTGAGGTTATATTTATTGTTAATCAATTATCTTATTACAAATGCTTAAAATTCGCAGGATTTTTCGCAGAATCACATTAATACACGTAACGCAATCGGTGGTATTCACTTTCGCAGCTTAAAACTTCACCAGACACTGAATAAATCTGATTTCTTACGTTAACAACTGAGTGGCCAGAAATATCTCTCCAATTTGTTCGTTAGGGCGGTAATTAGGGACATCTAACTTAGCAGTGTCCACAAATTGGGTACCAACTGAAATAACAGAAAGTATTTTCGGACAGCTGTTATTTTCAAAATTATCAAACATTTCATCGAATATGCAAAAAAATTCTTTAATTCATTTGCTTATTTGGTATTTTCCATTGATATTCATTATTTTCAGTAAATAAAATAGACATCTTATGTTGTTCGAAAAAAGACATTTTACCACTAATATCTCGGAAATATCGACGAACTGTTGACGACGTGTGCTAAGATTTAATTAAATGCTTCGTAAATTTAAACTGCAATTCCGACAAAAATATAATTTACATGCCACAATACTTAGGACTCTCTACAAGTTAAATTGTATTGAATATTGACTATTTTCTTTTATTCAAGTATTTGAAATCTTATGTTTAACTTGCTGTTCGAAAATGGCTCCCAGTTATTGTGTTGTTCGGAACTTGGATCATTTACCTTGTATGCACAAATGATCAGGTGTGCACGTATATGCTATGCTACGCATGGGTATGCATATACAATCGCACTCACGGGTACGCAATGCACACATGTACAGATACAAGTTGCACACGGTATGCAATGATACACACGTGGGTGTAAAAATATGCAAAAGTACGCATATAGTTACAAAAATAAAAAGATACGCATGCATACGCCCATATTTCCGGATTTCAAAGGTACGTATACAGGTATACACATAAGCAAAAGTGCACTTGTAAACTTACAGGTACAGAGATACGTGTAAACACACAGAAGTGTTGGAATTCACAAGAGCAGACAAATCTAAAAGAGGGAACGCACGGCCTTGAAAAGCTATGCAAGTATAAGAAAAATAAGGTGTTCTCTCTAAACAACGTAAGTTTAAAAATCTCATTACCTTTCTAATCATGTTATGATTGTCTTTTAGTTTTAAATTACTTGATAAGTATTTGATCAAAATGATCAACTTCCAGAAGGGGTCGTGGTTGTTTAACGTTCAGTAGAATGCAATTCAGCACACTTTGTTTTCTTTTTACTATTACCTTGAGCCACTGTTCTCAAATTACTGTTACAGTAGGTTAAGATCAGTATTTTACCAAGCATATTCAAGAAAGGCCAAAAATATAAATTTGGATCTTACTACCTTTGAAAACAAAAAAGGAATAGAATTTAGAACATTTTATAGTGACATCTTACTTCTAACCATTTTAAAAACTAATACTGATTAAAGATTTTTCTCCTTTTTTGAATAAAATTTTCTAGTTAAATTTATTGCTGTTTTCCTCTGACCTCTGCAATATACAAATTTAATATATACACGTTGATAGCTAGGTTTGCCGTCAATATAAATAGATTACTTTCATTACATACATGGTTTGAGTATGCTAGCGATCTCAGCTCGGAGAGCGCTAGGAAGAAAATCCTCCATTTAATGGGATTCGAGCGTTCCATAACAGCAACTATACTTATATATTCAACTACACCTATATATATGGTTGGAAAAAAAGTATACACATATACACGCGGAGGAAAAAAAAGCGTTATCGCATGAGAGCGTCAATGCGATGAACCTGTGCGTCACGCAATTAGCTTGTACTGTAGCTGCTACGAGCTAAGGGCAGGCTATGACGTCGTCAGTGTCTATGCCGTAATGTCAACATGAGACATGAGCCTAGCGCCAAAATTTTATGGTTTGAAAGCACAGAGTCGACACCTTTAACGCATTGACTATAGCTATGGGCAAAATGCAAAGTGGCAATGGAGTTTTGTGCATCGGCCGTCTTGCGTTTGCTTCTCCCACTTTTCGTTTCTACACAATATGCTTTTTCTACAGCATGCACGCATTCGTTGCTTCGCAGCTTATAAATATCTATATACATGTATGTTTAAGTGTGTGTATATGTACGTTTCAGCTGATATGATAGTCTTGATACCACTTTATGCTTATTTTATAAAATTTTAGCTGTGCTGTGCAGCTTTGCTATGCTCGTGTCAAAATTAGATCTGTTTTTAAATGATGCTCACAATAAATATATTTTCTATACAGCACAAGACTATCAGCTGCAGTGTATATATACACACGCATTTGAACGTACATGTTCATAGGTATTTATAAACTGCGTAGGCAACAAGTGCATGCATGCTGCAGAGAGAGCATATAGTGTAAAAACAAAAAGTAGGAGAAGCAAACGCAAGACGGTATGGACAAAACTCCATCGCCGCTTAGCGTTTTGCCCATAGCTATAGTCAATCCGTTAAAGGTGTTGACTCTCTACTTTAAAACCATCAAATTCTGGTGCTAGGCTTACATCTCATGATGACATTATGGCATACACACTCTCGACGCCATAGTTACATAGCAGCCTGAGCTTAGCTCGTAGTAGCTACAGTAAAAGCGCATGGCGTGCCGCACAGGCTCATTGCATTGACGTTCTCATGCGATAATGCCATTTTTTTCCTCTGCATGTACTTCCTATTTTGAACGGGAGGTTCTTCTCCATAGCACCATCTGAACTGAGCTTGCCAACTTGCTAGGCTGCTAGCCTCCTGACTATGAGCACATCACAGGTAGCACTGCCAACGCCGGGGTTCAGTACCAAATCTAGCAGCATGAAAGCATTGGATCTTATGGGAACGGTTCTATTTTAATTAACGACGATTCTATTTTTATGAGGTAATTTGTGGAGTTAGTACTTATTACATGACACTGGTATACCTTATTTAAGTCAAATTATTTTGGAGTGATTACGACACTCTCTTTATGACATAGTCAACATTAATTTCATACAAGCTAGACAAAGTTAGTCAGCTCATTAAATGTGCCATGTCTATAGTTAAACTAATGCATACAGTTTACTTGAAAAGCCCTGTAACTCTTATTTTTCAAATTCTTAATCTGCCGACTTTTTTTTCTATTCAATGATTTTTTTTTTAATAAACTATTCCAATATCTTGTAATAAAAATTAGTTTTATAAACTTATTAGAAAAGAATCACTCCTACAAGATCAAATGCTTTCATGCTGAAAAACTTAGTACTGAACTTTGGTACTAAAATTTGTTTATAGTCAATATCAGGTTGTGGCTAACTTAAAAGCCTGAAAAAAAGGTGATAAAAAAGTTATGTAAAATTTTGAAATTAGCGTCGTTTAACATAACATTTCTAAACCATTTACCATTTCTAAAGGCTTCCCCCTCCAAACTATGCATACAAAATAACATAACGTGTTATCAGTTTTTCATAACACAAAAATATAACAGTTTTAATAGCATTATTTTTTGTTGAAGTTATACTTTTATTCAGACCATGAAAAAGTTTGAAAGAGCGCCACCACTGGTGACAGTCGGAGTCACTGGACCAGAGATAATGCGTAAAAGTCAGTAACAATTTCTCAAAATTTGTTTAATCTTACGAATTTTTGAAGTTGGAAGACGTTTATTCATGTAATAATGGATTTTTCAGTGTCTATGATAACTGTATCCATTTTTCTGAGAACAAACATCACAAACAATGTATAACTTCACAGCGTATGGGAAAAAAGAATGAATTAGATAGTGAAAAATTCATTATTACTTGTATCAACGTCTTCTAACTCGATCGATTTGTAATATTCAATTATTTCTGAAAAATTATTACTTCCATTTGTTATCTACGGTCCAGTGACTCCGACTATCACTAGAGGTGGCGCTCTTTCAAACTGTGGCATGATCTGAGTAGGCGCGTTCTGCGCGAGAGTAGATCAACGATTTTAAATTGGTGACATAGAGGAAATGTGTAACGTAAGGGGAGTTTGCATAATGTTCTAACTTTAGACTGCTTTTCTCGTCATACTACCCCACGCCTTTTCCCTTTCACTTCACATCGTCACAGCACACATTTTAAATTTTATTAAATTTTATTTTTTATTTTTAAACAAGTTAAATAAAAAAAAAAAAATCCCATTAAAATGGGAACCTCTGAACACCTACATCACTGCACCCAAATTTAGTCTCTTAGTAACTTTCCTATGAGCGATTCTGATATTGGGATCTCGATAACATTCTGTTATGGTATGGTTCGTAACTTATTTTTAATGTTAATATTCATTTACTGTTGACTAATTAATTCGGTTTGATTATGAGTTGGATTATTAAGTAACTGTTTTAATTAATATACTATTTTTTTTGTTAAATAATTCTTTTTTAACTAAGAAGTCAGGACATTTTAGTAGAGCAGTGTTTCTATATACTCATACATATTAATTTATTTATCATTAATTTATTATTTTTACAATACATCAATAAAAAATTATTTGTACAACTTTTAATTTTTTTCAAAATTTTAAAAATTTTTGTAGAATTTCCTGTTGTATTCTATGAATACATTAATTAATTTCTTATTATATCGGATTCTTTCAAAATTTTTCTATTTGTAACTAAGGTGATTTTTGGCTTAAGATCGTTCATCACAGTGAGCGAGAAAAAAGCTTAGAGTGCTAAGAGGAACGCAAATATATACAGCAACCCTCGACATTGTTTTTCTTATATGGATGTACTTACATAGAGGCTTTTACGCATACTCCACCTCTTATTTTTGTGCTATTTAAGAAATCTACCCGTGCATCCACTCGAAAGTTTAATAGGTTTATCTGAAAGTATTGTTTCATACCAAAAAGTTGGGATATTGCTACTAGTCATATATATATAAAATTGTACGAGATTCCTTTATAACGTTACATGTTAAATTGAGATTTTTTTATGAAAAAACATGTAAGAACATGGCACATTTTAACAATCTGCATTTTTTGTTGGTATTTTTTATGCCGTTTTGAATATAAATTTAACATTTAAATAAAATAGGTCAATAAAACCTATGAGTGATAAACATTCGCAAGGGACATCCATTAGCATGTAAAACTACCCTATAAGAGAAACTGGTTCTACAGGATGGCTCATCCCGACTTTTTAAATACAATTATACTTGGGTTATTAAAAATAGACTAGAAATAAATATGTAAGCGTATGTGACAGATGTGAGCGTTAGAGATGTAATCAGCGTAGGCAGTAAAGAAGTTCTTCTGAAATTCTTGGAAGATTCGACAAAATCCCACAGTCTTGTACTGGTCGCTTACATATTGCTTTTATATTATAGCGTCATTATGTATTTTCCGTAACTATTCATTTATTAAAAACTTAAGTATTTACTAAAACCACACCTAATTAAGGTAGGTATAGTAATTTCAACGATAATTGCACCACCTTCGCACAAAATATCGTTTTATAAAAGGTATATTTATATTTATAACCATATTTGTCTGCCATATGATCCCATTCAAGTATGACTTTATACTTAACCCAAGCGCTTGGTATCCACTGGTTTAGTAAGAAAATACGCTTGTTACTTATTAAAGTAAGATACATACGAGAAAGGAGTTACACATTACGTCTACTGGACTTATTTATTCAGGAAAGACTAAAAATGTCAACTTAATTCATATTACTAGCAATTTCTACTTTTTATTTAAATGAAATTTATATGGAAATAACGTTTCTATCGAGCAACAGTTATTAAAAACATGCAGACTTATATTGTGGTTAAATGCATCACATTATTTATCGCACAAGAAAAATTAATGAAGATAGTTTTATCAAAAAATTTGGCTGTGATGAGAATAATTTGATTTGTAATAATGTAAATTTAAATAAATAAGGGCACAATAGTTTTACAAAGTAGTTGAATAAAAGAACGAACCTAATTAATGAGGAATGTTTGAGTTGTATTTTATAAACGATTTATCGCATGCTCGGTGATACAGAAAAAATTTACTTAGGATTCATAAAATTATCATGAGCATCGTGCAACAGCTTTTGATATACATTTAATATGACTATCACAATTAACAGTAGTTTCAGGTCAAATCAGACTTTGTTTACATCTAGTACTTAGTGATATGAACATTATTCAATTTTATTTTACGTATTTAAAATTAAGGTCATGATATCTTCATGAAAATTGAGTTTTACCAAAACAAAAAGTTAGGCAAACTAAATATACTGAATTGAACATTTTTTAACATTTCTTATATATTTTACATAGTAGCCACAAACTATATGCAACCAATAAATTATTAGCTTACAACCAAGTTGTAAAATTAAAATCTTGTATAATTCAAATTTTGTTTTCTTTTTAAGGATAGATTTTCAAAATTAATCTTATTTATTCTTACTTTCCTTTAGCAGTGTACGCAAACCTTACATCAAGCTAAGTGGAAAGAATGTTATGCGATTGATTGGTAATAACTGTCGAAAACAATCAGTGAAAGATTATGAAAATTAATATCAGTTTAAGGAGTCTAGACGTAAAACAATTAATATAAATTCGTATTCACAACCATCTTTTACAAGATTACGGCACAAAAACTTATGAATACTAATAATCAGTTATCATTTTTCGTGTTTGCAAGATCAATTGTTACAAGTGCCTGCAATGATTATTAATTTTTTTTGTTAAAATATAAAAGTATAACATCTGTGAGGTAGTATTCACATGTGTACTATACGTTATGTACTGACACCACTTCATGTTACGTATATGCGCTTAAGAGAGTACCTTTGGCAATAGAGAGACAGACCAATGCTAGAAAAAGACAGGGAACAACAAACTTTTTATATGTAAGAAGTGTGGCAACGTTGTGCTTGTGAAGTAGACAAGCATCAGAGGCGGGAATCAGCTGTCGTGTTCGCTATGCGCCTTTGTCACCCCCTCTCCCCCAGCCCAAGAAAGTATTAAAAAGAAAAAAAAAAAATTCAGTTAGAAAGAACAAAAAATGCACCCTCTGATTACACAGTTTGTTTAAATTGAACCCTCATAAATTTTGTAGAAAAAAATTATTACCAGTTACCAAGTTGTCTTGTTTTAAACCTCCGATATCTTTGGAAAACACTTCTTTTTCGATACAACGTTGGCTTATAAAAAATGAACCTTTTCTGATTTGAATTGAGCTTATCTTACATTTGCAAATATTAGCTTAGTTTTTTTATTAACAATTAATACATAATACTGGTCTAAAAGCTAACCTCATCTCTATCATGTTTATCAACTGCGCATGCGCTCTGGGGGCTTGTGTGCAGTTGATATACATGATAGAGATGAGGTTAGCTTTTAGACCAGTATTATGTATTAATTGTTAATAAAAAAACTAAGCTAATATTTGCAAATGTAAGATAAGCTCAATTCAAATCAGAAAAGGTTCATTTTTTATAAGCCAACGTTGTATCGAAAAAGAAGTGTTTTCCAAAGATATCGGAGGTTTAAAACAAGACAACTTGGTAACTGTTAATAATTTTTTTCTACAAAATTTATGAGGGTTCAATTTAAACAAACTGTGTAATCAGAGGGTGCATTTTTTGTTCTTTCTAACTGAATTTTTTTTTTTTTCTTTTTAATACTTTCTTGGGCTGGGGGAGTGGGGGTGCCTTTGTCAGGTGGCGTTGTCGAGTGAGAGAAACTGTCCCTCGCAAAAGATCGCCAGAGTGCATGCAGCCTTATAGTAAAATTTATTAATAAATTAAAATAAAAGGTTATAAGGAGTGGATTGACAAAGTAAATCAGTGATTTGAGCGTGTATTATGTTAGTGTACAGTAATAAGTTTTGTTTGGTGTTGTCATGTGTACTACAAGATTGAAAAAAATAAAAACAAGGATTGCGACTATAATAACACAGCATATATAAGTGCATATACATACTTGCACTTGTGTGGAGCTTGAAAACACAAGTACTGCTTACATTTATCCATTTCTCACAACACAGTGTTCAATAAACGTAAAAACTTATGGATGAGAGCAATTATTCAGACTTTGTTCCACAACCGTCGAGGTAAGAGATATCCATAATGAGGAAAAAGTTCAAATGGATAGCTTAACTCCTAAGGAAGACTCTTGTATGAAAAATATCTGCCTTTTAAGACATTTGGAGAAAATATCCGTACAAACGTAAACAAAGTTATAAGCAGATCCTATGCTAAGTGTACGGAAGAGAACCGAGCATCGTCTGCTGTCAGCTGGTCTTTTCACATGGAGCGAGACATCCTTACAAAATTGCTTCTAGAATTTGTTAAAATGGAGATCATGGACTGAAACTTGGCCCAGCCTTTCTTAAGACTTCAAACTAAAATTCTGTACAAAAAAGTGTGTTTTTCAAAAATTCATAACACACTTTTGTTGAAAAAAGTTGAGTCTCCTCTTACTTTTTTTACGTTACTTTTTATCATGTGAACAACATGTTTTTAAGTTTTTTTACTCGAACTATCAGAAACAAGCTGCTTTAAAGAATGTACCGTAATTTGTTCATATCATCCAATGGTATAACTTTTGATCTCTGACGAGTTGAACACAGTTAAATTAACTGTGATGCAGCAGGCGAGCGTTTCCATGTACGGTTAGTACAACTCAACATAATAAGGTGTCTTATGGGAGCCTGAGCACACCTGCTCATCCCCCGGAAAAACGACTGAACCTCCTTAAGCTTACCATACTGAGACAAGGGTGTCAAATTGACACAGACGGGAGTATTGTACAGCTTACAACTAAAACTGGTGCAGTATATAAGTTAGGCTTGCAAAAATTAGTTTGATTGTTCCCGTTCAACCAATGGAAAGTGTTAATGAGCTTGTGATGATATTTTAATTTTAAACTGTAGTGTCAAATTAATGAAAATAATATAAAAACAATTCTACACAATTTTTGGCTTGTTTCTCAAAACTTATGCATCTGTGAGCGTACTTGGTCCTGCACAGTTTTCATGCCTAACTGTGTGTATCTCAAAGGGGAGACGTGGGATTTACGCATTGTGTTAATGCTTTGTCGTACGTGTTCTTTATCTCGATTACACGTAGATAGGTGTTCCATCGGTTAATCGGAACTTATATTCCTAGATTCATATTTTTAGTAACAGCAACGATTTATGATACTTTAGGAAAGTTTTCAGGAATGGCGGATCAAAAATTTTGGATGATAATGAGAGTAATTAGTGATGCAAAAGAATGTGTACCAATGATTTTTAATAAAGTGTTGAAAAAATTAATTGATTGGCCTCAGAAAATCGTACCACACCCAGTCGGATCGATAAAGTTTGTGTGATAGATGAAGATCCCGAGTTGGATGAAGGTTACAAGATCAATGAAGATTTTAATTTTGCAAATGTAGAATATTGCAGTTTGAAGGCTAGTACTATAAAATCAGACAATCTATATTGAGATTGACTACGTACAATCAATGGAGAGGCTATTAAACCTAGTTATTCTACTGGTTGTTACGTGTCCACTTTGAGATAAGGTCGCTCACTGGCTCGAATATCAAATCATCAACGATTTCAAAGTTCAAAGATCAAATGTATGAAACTTGAGGTGTCTTACATCGATACATCGATCCAAAAAATCAGGGAACAGCAAAGAAAGTCCGTGCAATACATCTAAGATGCTATTCATGTATCCCAAATGTCATTTAGTAAAATATTCACAATCAGGACTTGATAAGGAATCAATGAGAAATATTAACGATGCTGACAAAGTTCAAGAGACTAGTGAAACTGAGTCGAAAAAATTAGATAGAGTAAATGAAAGTTCGAGTAAAGTGAATTTTTTTTTAAACAAATGACACGATTAGTAAGATAGTAAACGGTCGTCGGGGAAATTTCAAGCATGAATACAAATTTTACTTAAAAATACGTTTTCATTATTTCTATAATTATTCACAATTTGAATCAAACTAAACGTGAGTTCTGCAACTGTTGATTCAATTTGGAATAAGAACAATTAATTTGAAGTGTGTGATATCCTTCTTAATAGTATCGAGACAAGTTATTATACAAAATGCATAAGTATTTAAGATCCAATAGAAATAATTAAAAAATTATATAAAATTGTAAAAATTAGAAATAAGTGTTACCCCAACTGTAGTTGGACCGAAAACTTATTGATATGAAACTTAATTTAAAAAATGATCTGGCATCCACTTTTGTTGATTGGTTGTAAGAATTTCTTTAACAACATAACTATATTGAAGGTCGTCAGCATCTTAGAGGCGATGGAAAGCATGATATGCTGTTTGAAACAGTTATGTTTTTTGTGCTAGATATTCAATAATGAAGTTTATTATGTTGTTAAAGTACTGGAAGGGGCTTGATATCTAAAAGTTTTAAATACTTTATATATAAGGGTATTTTTTAACTTATAGTTGAACAGGAGGCTCAAAGAAATTTTCGTGCTGATGCCACTGCTATTCAAATAGGTAGATCATGGGAAAGATGCTATGGTTATGACACCTATGGACACAATATACGATCTTGCCCATGACACCTATGGACGCAATATATAATCTTGCCGATTCAAGCAATTGGGATAAAAATTATGATATAGTAGTAAAAGGCCCGCTCCTTATATTGTCAAGATTTACCCTACAAAAAAAAGGCAAAATAAGTTGTTTTTGATCCGGGTACAGTATCTCGAGGAAGAAGCTTTGGGAGAGGTTTTGACCAAGGAGATTCAAGGCAAGTTGGTTCTAATAATAATTAAAATAATAACAATAGTGGGAATAAGCCTGTGTGGTTTGGAAAGCATAAAGTTACTTATTTAAATTGCAACAATAAACCGCCAAAAAAATAATAATAATCTGAACAATAATACAAACAACAACACATGTAGCAACCTTAATTCCAACAATTGTAATCAGTTCGAAACCAATACTTTGAATGAACCTAGAGGCTAGAACATATGCTACTGAGAGTTTTTTAAGAAATATAGATATAAAATTTTGAAAACAAAGAAACTCAAATCATTCCTTCCAAGGAAATGAAGAAAGAAAAAAGGAAAAGAGTCAGATTACGTTAAATTCATTACCTGAAAATATCGTCAATAATGCAAACTTCACTGAGATCGAATTTGAAGCTTACAACGAAAATTATTTTGCGTTACTGACTGGTATAAATAATAATCCTGCATCTTTTTCAGAAGCTATGAAGACTGAAGTATAGGATTTTTGGTTCGTGGCAACACAAAATAAATTACAGTGCATGAGGAGAAACCAAGTCTGATACTTAGTTGATTGACCTCAATCTTTAGCTAGCAGAACTAAACTAAACGTAATTGATTCCAGATAAGTATTAAAAAGGAAAACAGGATCTGAGAAAAAATTAAAGTATAAAGTCTGATTAGTGATCAGAGGCTTTAAAGATAGACATGCATACGACTTGTTTGAAACTTGAAGTTCTAAAGCAAAAGGTCAGTAAATTGAGTTGCTCACTCTATGGATTAAAGGTGAGTACTAATTTTGCTAAACAATGTTAATTTATTTGTTTTATTTGTGCAGGTAACTAAAGCTGATAGAGAATTTGTGGATACGCAAATCATTTAGTTAAGTCCTTAGTTTAAATTATTGTGAAAATTGCTCAATTAGCTCTTGTAATTTGTGCTTAAGTTATTAATAGATTGGATGTATAAGTTCTTGATTCAAAGTTTGTTACTTGAATTTTATTACAATAAACTTGATTAAACTACCTTATTGAGAAGGGAGTAAAAGAATATTATCTCTAAAGTTATATACTCTTGTGTCTTATACGTTGTGTGCATGCACCATTTCATGTAACATATATATGTTCAAGCCCATAAGTAGGCAAAGCTGGTCTTCACGCTATAGAGCATGAACGCGACGTACAACGTTGGAAATTGCTGATTCTAAATTATAAAATTCAATTTAAAAAAACAATCTTTTGATCCTTTTTTTGCTGAACTCTTCTCTTGGCCCAGAAATTATAGAAAACAATTAGATAAGAGGCACATAAAAATAATTTTACTGTTATTAATGATTATTAACAATATCAAACTAAGTAATTTATACTTTACCTGTTAAGTATCAGTTAAAAGTATAAATGACCCAGTTTAATATTGTTAATACACGAGTACTCTGAAGTACAATACAACAAACGTCATATAAAGAGTATGCTGCACAAAAAAACTTGACCTTTCTTAGATTTCGACCTTACATCTTTCATAAACTGAATATAGTTTATTCTCATGCATGAATTTTACGCTATTTATTATTAAAGACATTATGCTCTCCTGACTTTTTTTTGCGTATGATAATTGTATTATAGATTATTTACAATTTAATCGTACGAATTCTAGAGGGTAAAGGAAACATCTAATAGAGAGATTTTTAAATTACTATCAGAGGTAAAGTACCTAATTACAACAAATTCTTCAACAAATCTAAGATTTACTGTTTTTAGTTATATAAGGTCTATGGAATATATGTATATATATATACATACTTTTTTTTAATTTCTAGTAAGTTATGTTATCTTACTATTAACTTCATACTATGTCAATTTAATTATTGGTTTTAAGAACAATAAAAGTTACTGAAATTCCAGTTGTTTTGATATGAAATGCACTTAAGAACGATACCCTAGATATTTTTGTCTTAAGCAGTTACCTTAATTATTGACATTCTTATTTATTAATAGATAGTTGTTATTATCACTTCACAATTCCAGAACACTATGTAGATGCAGAGTTTTTTTTCGCTTTTTGAAGATGTAGTATTGTAAAATTATTCTCAAATTAAATGTTTTTTAATTATTTTATAGATTTTTTAATAATTAGGTATTATAACATGAGTTGCTATTTTGAGGGGTTACTTTAAGTAATATTTTTTCGTAGGTCATCTAAAAAAAATTTAATTTTGTTGTTTCTAACAAGTTCCATTAGGTTATTTCAGTTGCTGCTCCTAATGACTTGTGTTAAATTGCTTATCTTTGTTCACGTATTCTATTTTTAGTAACTTAAGGTATATTCGAAAAAGACGTGCAAGTTTAGAATACCAAAATCTACCACACGCTCAAGTTTCAAGTGCTACTATTATCATTAACATAAACAGGGCAACATCTTTAAATATGCATACTTTACATGTATTGTAAAAATTCGTAAAAAATAAGTTGTGTTTAACATGAAATAGCGACGTAAAGGAATTTTGGTTTCATTTAAAATTTTACTTACAACTGGAGAAAGCAAAGACAAAAAAAATTAAAAGTGCGAACCACAAGAACTACCCAAGCGATTTCGCTGAAATTTTCCATACTGATTCTTGACACTTTCTAGATAGTTTTTTTATTGCTTTTTAAAAAAATAAATTAAAAATAACAGCCGTAATCATCCGATGTCACTGAGTTTGGTGATAACATTGCCTAGCCAAATATTGATTACCACATTTATTCATTGGCAGAATGTCATAACAGATCTATTCTTCGCGCAGCTGGGTATTCCAGCTACACAGATGTTACAAGTACGCATCCGATTTATGCTTATTTCCATCCTGAATTTCTAAGATAACTAAGTGTCATGAAATAAGAGGTGCTTCTAACGCCGACGTCTCCAACACAACATCAGAAGACGTTGGACGAGAGCACGTCCAGCTTCAACGCTTTAAAGCGTTGTGGTCGTTCTATCGACCAATGTGCCCATACCAAAGCTTCTCTTACTGAAACAGCAGTCCAAATAAAGCAACAGATCTTCACTGCTGATAGACCGTTAGCTTTGGTTTGTCACTTTATCGACTCGCAGCCAGCTCTCCGACATTGAGAATAATAAACATCGATAGAAAGTATTACCATTGGCCCTTTTTAGGGCCATCATGAGTCTTTACGTTTCCAAAAAGGCCATTTATTTCTACAATGGTTCTGATAGCCATCTAAAGTTGAACCACATTGCTAGCAAATATATTTTTTGCAACTACTTTCGACACATATTTTTTCATATATTTTAAAGAAAATTACGACTTCGATTCGTCCACCAACAGACTATATGAATTTGGCTTATTTGAAACCAAGTCAGTCATTTACTGTCAGACGTTACACGCAAAGCATTAAGTCACAAGGATGGGTACCTTGGATACCAACGGCTTTTCCATTCAACTCAGGAAATATCGATCCTCTTCAAACTTTGTGCACACTGCATCTACTAGCAAAGCTATTAAGGAGTTGAGCAAACGGGACAATAGGTAAGCGATTTATACCTTAGACTGCTAAAACAACTGAGTTCAAATAAAACATATACTTATGATGCCAATATTTGTGGCACAACATCAGGACACTTTTGAAAAGAGAAAAGAACAGCCTACTCCATAAGGTCTAAAGCGTCATAGTTTTCCTGCCGACAAGTCGAGTACTACAACAGCAGGCCAGAGAAAGCTACTCTAAGGTATCTTAGAAAGAGATCAGCTCAACGGTTCTTTAAGGGCTATCTAACGTAGAAACACCTCACTATCAATACATTGCAACCTTAAGAAGTTGACAAACAAATGGCCAGTTTTTAGGGGTCACAAATGTTTTTAAAAATACCTAAACTTTTTAAGAGATAAATCAGAAGAAAATTTTTAAATGCTTTAAATGTATTTTTGTACCTGCTGCCATACCTTAAAAAAAAGCTAAATAATAGACCTAAAATAACCGTTCTTACAGGTTCTTTAAAGGAAAACAACGAAATGGACACACACAAATAAATAAGGGTTGGCCTATGCGCAACCAAGTGATAACTTCAATTTTCTGGTTTTTTAACTATATCTTGAAGAGAACAAGTCAAAAAAATTTCTTACATAGTATGGCATGTTTAAAAAACTAATACGGACGTTGACAAAATCTTTAAATATTTCTGATGCAACATAACCTCTCAAAACTAGAAAAACAGTCATATCTTCGAAGAAAAGCCAGATAGGCCAAAAATCATTTAACGTAAAAAAAATTAGTATTGGGGTGCAAAAATAAATGCTACTACATGAATTCATATAAAAAATCGTAGGAATTCTAAAAATCAGAAGTCCTATCTCAAAGATACATCCTATTTATCCTAGGTATAAATTAATTTATTTTCTATTTTTCATCAAAAATTACTAGAACGATTATTGTCACCTGACCGAAACCTTAATATTCGTTATTAATTTTGAGATTAGTAAAAAGTAGTAAAGCATGGGTTAATCTTAATAAAAAATTATAAATAATTATAGAAAACGAATGTAATGAAAAATTACAACTCTACAATAGAAAATAGCTATGTTTGTTGTTTTTCTAAATCTTAATCAGATAAAGTAGATTTTTTTTCTTTTATGGTAGCCAAAATTGAAAAAAAAATTTTTGTTTGTCTAATACAAAGATTCCAACAAGAATTTATTGTACGTATGTGATGTCATAACAGATGCTCAAATACTAATTTTAAATAAAAGGAATTTTTGTCCTGCATAACTGGATAAAAGTATCTTTTTTCAGGGCAGCATGGTGAAAATTTTTGTTTTGTTCTGCTTTACATGACCAAAAATTCGTAAATGTAATAAAACATATGTTATAGCAAACATGGAAATACTAAGAATGCGCAAATTACCTGTAACATAAGGAATACATTAAAATATATGTAATCTATACGCACGCATGCCCAAATACGTAGTAATATTAAAATTTTCTCTATAATAATATCGGATTCTTAAAGACCGATTGAAATTAGGTGCACTCCAATTTTCTCAGTTTCTGTTACATTGAGTTTAATAACATTTGAGTTAGGCGTTTTACTTCTGTTGGGGGCCCGAGACCCACACCTGGTTTTTTTCATCAGTTTTAAATCTTGTTAGCTTTATTGAACAGCCTTTTGTATGTGTTATAACGTGAAAAAGTGCAAATCAAAAAATTTTGTTCAAGATCAACAACTATTTCATAGCTTGAGAAGCGTATGTACTTTTTAGCATCATTATATTTTTATACATTTTCTAGCTTATTTTTAGATTAAATTCGCATGGATTCCACACAAAAATTCCTTTTATCTTAATTTTTTTGTATTTCAAGAGGTATTAGGATTGAATGCAAAATTCCGAAGCGTTAATGAACTAAAAATATTTTGCATTACGTATGGTGGTTTACTTTGTGAAACTCGAGTCAAGCTGAGCCAGATTTGATAGTTTAGCAATAAACAAAACATCAACAAAAAAATCTATATAAATTGGAAATTTAATTTGNTATCCTCTATGCTTTCTATGTCGAAAAATTACGTTTCCGATTTATTATGAAATTTAAAAAATTTCACTGCTGAGAAAAAGTTGGCTTCATTTTTGATTGGCTTAAAACAACTCGAAAATAATAGATTTTTTTAACGAAAATGGGTGCATTTGATAGCTTAAGTCTTCAGCTTCAAAGCACTATTTTTTTTTTTTTTTTTAATTTATCTGAACAATGTTATAAACAATATAAAACCTTATTAAAATGGGGCAGGTGTAGCACTGAGGGTAGGGCAGGCGTAGCACGGTCAGCAGCTGCGGTATATATTTGCTGCACTTTATCACCTGACTGCGCCTAACCTATTCTGTTACGTATAGGTATACCTACCTATAAATCTGATGTAAACAGTCCACAAAATAGAAGTGCAATACTTAAAAGTAGTTGTAGGTAAATTAAATTGAATAGCTAGTTACTTTTCAATCATTAATCTGTTATGCTGTACGATCACGATAATAGACTGAAAATATTATTTTCTATAGTTGTAGGATTTACATCCATTTTTACCATAAGTTGGTATGCTTAAGTAATACTTTAAGTTTTGTTAAATATTTTCTGTAAAAAAAAGAAAATTTTTTTAACAAAAATAAATAGTAATGTACAACAACTAACAAATTTATTACAACCCCTCGATGTTTACTTAATCAAAACAGAAAGAAAAACGCCATAAAAATTTCAATATAAAAATGAGACATTGCGACCGTGCTACGCCTGCCCCACGGGGTGCCACTCCCCACCCGCCGGTAGGGCAGGTGGAGCATTTTCGAAGTATATTATTTTTAGTTTATTTGTTGACAATAGTGTAAAAAATAAAATTTTTTGACTGTGGATTACGATTCTACTTCAATTTATCTTATTGCTTTTTTTTCAAATATTGAATTCATCTTTAATGTTACTTCTACATTTGATTTAAGTTAGAGTGCTACGGCCACCCCACCCTCCCCTACAAGAAAAAAAAAATTGTTTTTCTTGTAAACAGAGTAAACAGAGATTTATTAAGTTTCTGGACAGTATCATGCAGCTTTTCGTACTTAAATGAATTAATAAATATTTTTTATATACTCATTTGGATTTAGATCTCTATTCATGAAACCCTTAACCTCACACGTATAAACGCGTGACATATGGGTCACAGTAAAATGAAGGTCCCGCAGTAATAGAAAATAGTGAAAGGTACGACATATTTTTTTTAAACATACCATTTCTTACTAAAAAATAATTTTTGTTTTCAAGAAATTATTTTTTAACAATACAAAACATACATACATAATATAATTATTTTTTGGTACAAGCAAATTTTCTTGATACTGGAGAAAGTTCATAACTAATGCTTTGTTGTATTTTAAACACAAGTAACATACTAAATTAAGGCACGTTTAAATTTAAGGACAATCTTTTTTGTTAAAGGGCAGTTAAATCAAAAGTATACGGTGGAGTGTCTAAGAGCTTACTTACTGGCATGCTGGGCTTGGTGCTGTTGGACTATCTGAGGCTGGGCCTGGGTTGGTTGGTGTCTTCGCCCACCCGTGCCTACCCCAAGGGAGTTGGATGTGACGTACTGTGAGCCCGAGACCGAGTCAGCCCCGGGGGGATAGCCTGTCCACGACACTACGTCTGCGGCTGCGGCAGCAGCCGCTGCTGCTGCTGCTGCTGCAACTGCAACCTGCTGAGTTGAGTAAGTAGGTGCATAGCGAGGGTAGCTCCTAGCGTAAGGATGTGAAAAAGCAGGCAGGCTGGAGGACTTGGTTGTCCCTGTGCCGCCACTGCCAGCATTGCTGTTGTTGTTACTGGCCTGTCCATAGTCCTCACCCGTGATCGATGGCAGCGTTCCACTTAGCCCTGTCACTGAAAGAAATGTGTTGGAAAACAAATTATGCTACGGTAAAATTTAAAAGTGTTAGAGAAAAGTTAACATTGTAATAATTTATACACTGAGAAAAAAAAACTCTAAATTTTACCGTGATTGTCCCTACAAAAATTACCGTGTAGATGGTAATCGTAGGGCAAAGTGACATTGCGGAACTTTTTATCTAACTTAGTCAATTTTAACCGTGATGCACAGTAAAAATCGTAGGGCACCCAACAAAATTTATCCTCACTGCTCACATGTGTAGATAGATTATCGCAATGTGGCATCATATGTTCAACTCGTCCCAACTCGGAGATAAGAACATGAAATCATTTGAAAAAAAGTACATACGTTTCTCATAGTGTTTATGTAACAACAGTATCCATCCGATAATCCAAAACATTTTCATTAATACAAAAATAATTCTTACCGTAAAATATACAATTCGCATATTCGTTAAAAAAAATTCTGTTATGAGTTTTCAAAATTTAAATTTTTTTTCGTACAACATTGTTCAATAAGGTCTCAAGAACACGTGTATGAATTCTCAGGTTATAATATTTAACGAAAAACATTTGGGGAGCTGTTTTGCTTAAGATGTAAACAACGAAGCCAGCGTATTTTACTAAAAAAAATGTAAACTTTGAAAATTCATAACAGACTTTCTTTGAACGAATGTGCAAATTGTATGATTTAAGGTTAAAGTTATTTTTGCATTAATGATAATGTTTTGGATTATCGGATGGATACTGTTCTTACATAGACACTATGAGTAACGTATGTACTTTTTTTCAAATCATTTCATGTTTTTATCTCCGAGTTGGGACAAGTGGAACATATGATGCCATATTGCAATAATCTATGCATGTGAGCGGTGGGGGAAATTTTGTTGGGTGCCCGACGATTTTTACTGTGCATCACGGTAAAAACTGACTAAGTTAGATAAAAAGGTTCGTAATGTCGATTTCTTCCACAATTACGGTCAGCACGGTAATTTTTAAAGGGACAATCACGGTAAAACTTATAGTTTTTTTCTTACAATGTAAAAATCTGTCAAAAAAGATAGTATTAGTACAAAGCTAATAATTTATTACCTACTATTTTTCAAAAGATTTAATCTGAATTTTTGTTTCATCATACTAAAGTCAACTATATCAAACGTTAAGAAACAATAAATTCTTTGCTTATAGCTTGTATAAAATAATGTACTGTGTAGACGTGCTAATTAATATTCTTAATGTATGATACTGTGTAACTGGCATTATATACTAGCGAAATAGTTAGTATACAAGAAACATAGATCACAATAGTTTCGTTCATGTTTATTCTAGTATAACGTCCTGGCACACACCGTAAAAAATAGGCGAGTGTGGGGCAGGCTCAGCACCTCACGTTCAATCGTAAATTGTGTCTTATCAAAAGAAATTTCAGTAACAAAAAAAATTAAATAGATAGATAACCGCATCGCAAAAATAAGTTAAACAGAATAACTTTTTCCATGGTTTATGAATTTAACTGAAATAAATCAACAAATGAAAGACGAAAAATACCACTCATGCCTTCCCAATAAGCAAATTTTTTAGAAGAAAGAATTCTTTTTTAACACTTAAATGTTCCCTTCAATAGAATTCTTATAAGATGTTTGTACTGCTCTTAAAGTAATCAAAAAGAATTCTTATATGCATTGTGTAAAGTATTCTTTTAGCATAATTAAAATAATAACAATAGTGGGAATAAGCCTGTGTGGTTTGGAAAGCATAAAGTTACTTATTTAAATTGCAACAATAAACCGCCAAAAAAATAATAATAATCTGAACAATAATACAAACAACAACACATGTAGCAACCTTAATTCCAACAATTGTAATCAGTTCGAAACCAATACTTTGAATGAACCTAGAGGCTAGAACATATGCTACTGAGAGTTTTTTAAGAAATATAGATATAAAATTTTGAAAACAAAGAAACTCAAATCATTCCTTCCAAGGAAATGAAGAAAGAAAAAAGGAAAAGAGTCAGATTACGTTAAATTCATTACCTGAAAATATCGTCAATAATGCAAACTTCACTGAGATCGAATTTGAAGCTTACAACGAAAATTATTTTGCGTTACTGACTGGTATAAATAATAATCCTGCATCTTTTTCAGAAGCTATGAAGACTGAAGTATAGGATTTTTGGTTCGTGGCAACACAAAATAAATTACAGTGCATGAGGAGAAACCAAGTCTGATACTTAGTTGATTGACCTCAATCTTTAGCTAGCAGAACTAAACTAAACGTAATTGATTCCAGATAAGTATTAAAAAGGAAAACAGGATCTGAGAAAAAATTAAAGTATAAAGTCTGATTAGTGATCAGAGGCTTTAAAGATAGACATGCATACGACTTGTTTGAAACTTGAAGTTCTAAAGCAAAAGGTCAGTAAATTGAGTTGCTCACTCTATGGATTAAAGGTGAGTACTAATTTTGCTAAACAATGTTAATTTATTTGTTTTATTTGTGCAGGTAACTAAAGCTGATAGAGAATTTGTGGATACGCAAATCATTTAGTTAAGTCCTTAGTTTAAATTATTGTGAAAATTGCTCAATTAGCTCTTGTAATTTGTGCTTAAGTTATTAATAGATTGGATGTATAAGTTCTTGATTCAAAGTTTGTTACTTGAATTTTATTACAATAAACTTGATTAAACTACCTTATTGAGAAGGGAGTAAAAGAATATTATCTCTAAAGTTATATACTCTTGTGTCTTATACGTTGTGTGCATGCACCATTTCATGTAACATATATATGTTCAAGCCCATAAGTAGGCAAAGCTGGTCTTCACGCTATAGAGCATGAACGCGACGTACAACGTTGGAAATTGCTGATTCTAAATTATAAAATTCAATTTAAAAAAACAATCTTTTGATCCTTTTTTTGCTGAACTCTTCTCTTGGCCCAGAAATTATAGAAAACAATTAGATAAGAGGCACATAAAAATAATTTTACTGTTATTAATGATTATTAACAATATCAAACTAAGTAATTTATACTTTACCTGTTAAGTATCAGTTAAAAGTATAAATGACCCAGTTTAATATTGTTAATACACGAGTACTCTGAAGTACAATACAACAAACGTCATATAAAGAGTATGCTGCACAAAAAAACTTGACCTTTCTTAGATTTCGACCTTACATCTTTCATAAACTGAATATAGTTTATTCTCATGCATGAATTTTACGCTATTTATTATTAAAGACATTATGCTCTCCTGACTTTTTTTTGCGTATGATAATTGTATTATAGATTATTTACAATTTAATCGTACGAATTCTAGAGGGTAAAGGAAACATCTAATAGAGAGATTTTTAAATTACTATCAGAGGTAAAGTACCTAATTACAACAAATTCTTCAACAAATCTAAGATTTACTGTTTTTAGTTATATAAGGTCTATGGAATATATGTATATATATATACATACTTTTTTTTAATTTCTAGTAAGTTATGTTATCTTACTATTAACTTCATACTATGTCAATTTAATTATTGGTTTTAAGAACAATAAAAGTTACTGAAATTCCAGTTGTTTTGATATGAAATGCACTTAAGAACGATACCCTAGATATTTTTGTCTTAAGCAGTTACCTTAATTATTGACATTCTTATTTATTAATAGATAGTTGTTATTATCACTTCACAATTCCAGAACACTATGTAGATGCAGAGTTTTTTTTCGCTTTTTGAAGATGTAGTATTGTAAAATTATTCTCAAATTAAATGTTTTTTAATTATTTTATAGATTTTTTAATAATTAGGTATTATAACATGAGTTGCTATTTTGAGGGGTTACTTTAAGTAATATTTTTTCGTAGGTCATCTAAAAAAAATTTAATTTTGTTGTTTCTAACAAGTTCCATTAGGTTATTTCAGTTGCTGCTCCTAATGACTTGTGTTAAATTGCTTATCTTTGTTCACGTATTCTATTTTTAGTAACTTAAGGTATATTCGAAAAAGACGTGCAAGTTTAGAATACCAAAATCTACCACACGCTCAAGTTTCAAGTGCTACTATTATCATTAACATAAACAGGGCAACATCTTTAAATATGCATACTTTACATGTATTGTAAAAATTCGTAAAAAATAAGTTGTGTTTAACATGAAATAGCGACGTAAAGGAATTTTGGTTTCATTTAAAATTTTACTTACAACTGGAGAAAGCAAAGACAAAAAAAATTAAAAGTGCGAACCACAAGAACTACCCAAGCGATTTCGCTGAAATTTTCCATACTGATTCTTGACACTTTCTAGATAGTTTTTTTATTGCTTTTTAAAAAAATAAATTAAAAATAACAGCCGTAATCATCCGATGTCACTGAGTTTGGTGATAACATTGCCTAGCCAAATATTGATTACCACATTTATTCATTGGCAGAATGTCATAACAGATCTATTCTTCGCGCAGCTGGGTATTCCAGCTACACAGATGTTACAAGTACGCATCCGATTTATGCTTATTTCCATCCTGAATTTCTAAGATAACTAAGTGTCATGAAATAAGAGGTGCTTCTAACGCCGACGTCTCCAACACAACATCAGAAGACGTTGGACGAGAGCACGTCCAGCTTCAACGCTTTAAAGCGTTGTGGTCGTTCTATCGACCAATGTGCCCATACCAAAGCTTCTCTTACTGAAACAGCAGTCCAAATAAAGCAACAGATCTTCACTGCTGATAGACCGTTAGCTTTGGTTTGTCACTTTATCGACTCGCAGCCAGCTCTCCGACATTGAGAATAATAAACATCGATAGAAAGTATTACCATTGGCCCTTTTTAGGGCCATCATGAGTCTTTACGTTTCCAAAAAGGCCATTTATTTCTACAATGGTTCTGATAGCCATCTAAAGTTGAACCACATTGCTAGCAAATATATTTTTTGCAACTACTTTCGACACATATTTTTTCATATATTTTAAAGAAAATTACGACTTCGATTCGTCCACCAACAGACTATATGAATTTGGCTTATTTGAAACCAAGTCAGTCATTTACTGTCAGACGTTACACGCAAAGCATTAAGTCACAAGGATGGGTACCTTGGATACCAACGGCTTTTCCATTCAACTCAGGAAATATCGATCCTCTTCAAACTTTGTGCACACTGCATCTACTAGCAAAGCTATTAAGGAGTTGAGCAAACGGGACAATAGGTAAGCGATTTATACCTTAGACTGCTAAAACAACTGAGTTCAAATAAAACATATACTTATGATGCCAATATTTGTGGCACAACATCAGGACACTTTTGAAAAGAGAAAAGAACAGCCTACTCCATAAGGTCTAAAGCGTCATAGTTTTCCTGCCGACAAGTCGAGTACTACAACAGCAGGCCAGAGAAAGCTACTCTAAGGTATCTTAGAAAGAGATCAGCTCAACGGTTCTTTAAGGGCTATCTAACGTAGAAACACCTCACTATCAATACATTGCAACCTTAAGAAGTTGACAAACAAATGGCCAGTTTTTAGGGGTCACAAATGTTTTTAAAAATACCTAAACTTTTTAAGAGATAAATCAGAAGAAAATTTTTAAATGCTTTAAATGTATTTTTGTACCTGCTGCCATACCTTAAAAAAAAGCTAAATAATAGACCTAAAATAACCGTTCTTACAGGTTCTTTAAAGGAAAACAACGAAATGGACACACACAAATAAATAAGGGTTGGCCTATGCGCAACCAAGTGATAACTTCAATTTTCTGGTTTTTTAACTATATCTTGAAGAGAACAAGTCAAAAAAATTTCTTACATAGTATGGCATGTTTAAAAAACTAATACGGACGTTGACAAAATCTTTAAATATTTCTGATGCAACATAACCTCTCAAAACTAGAAAAACAGTCATATCTTCGAAGAAAAGCCAGATAGGCCAAAAATCATTTAACGTAAAAAAAATTAGTATTGGGGTGCAAAAATAAATGCTACTACATGAATTCATATAAAAAATCGTAGGAATTCTAAAAATCAGAAGTCCTATCTCAAAGATACATCCTATTTATCCTAGGTATAAATTAATTTATTTTCTATTTTTCATCAAAAATTACTAGAACGATTATTGTCACCTGACCGAAACCTTAATATTCGTTATTAATTTTGAGATTAGTAAAAAGTAGTAAAGCATGGGTTAATCTTAATAAAAAATTATAAATAATTATAGAAAACGAATGTAATGAAAAATTACAACTCTACAATAGAAAATAGCTATGTTTGTTGTTTTTCTAAATCTTAATCAGATAAAGTAGATTTTTTTTCTTTTATGGTAGCCAAAATTGAAAAAAAAATTTTTGTTTGTCTAATACAAAGATTCCAACAAGAATTTATTGTACGTATGTGATGTCATAACAGATGCTCAAATACTAATTTTAAATAAAAGGAATTTTTGTCCTGCATAACTGGATAAAAGTATCTTTTTTCAGGGCAGCATGGTGAAAATTTTTGTTTTGTTCTGCTTTACATGACCAAAAATTCGTAAATGTAATAAAACATATGTTATAGCAAACATGGAAATACTAAGAATGCGCAAATTACCTGTAACATAAGGAATACATTAAAATATATGTAATCTATACGCACGCATGCCCAAATACGTAGTAATATTAAAATTTTCTCTATAATAATATCGGATTCTTAAAGACCGATTGAAATTAGGTGCACTCCAATTTTCTCAGTTTCTGTTACATTGAGTTTAATAACATTTGAGTTAGGCGTTTTACTTCTGTTGGGGGCCCGAGACCCACACCTGGTTTTTTTCATCAGTTTTAAATCTTGTTAGCTTTATTGAACAGCCTTTTGTATGTGTTATAACGTGAAAAAGTGCAAATCAAAAAATTTTGTTCAAGATCAACAACTATTTCATAGCTTGAGAAGCGTATGTACTTTTTAGCATCATTATATTTTTATACATTTTCTAGCTTATTTTTAGATTAAATTCGCATGGATTCCACACAAAAATTCCTTTTATCTTAATTTTTTTGTATTTCAAGAGGTATTAGGATTGAATGCAAAATTCCGAAGCGTTAATGAACTAAAAATATTTTGCATTACGTATGGTGGTTTACTTTGTGAAACTCGAGTCAAGCTGAGCCAGATTTGATAGTTTAGCAATAAACAAAACATCAACAAAAAAATCTATATAAATTGGAAATTTAATTTGATAAATGCAATTTCTTGAAAATCTAAAATGATTTTAGTTATGCAGTACTAAAACGAGTAAAACAAATGCTTTAGTTTTCTTATTTACTAACAAAAACGTGATTGTGTTAGCATTTCCTATTGCTTCATGCATTACATTTTAATGATTTTAAATCGAAATACTTTTAATTTTTTCATAACTAACTATTGACACTTCAAAGCGAGTGCAGTGTTTCCCTTTAAGGTTCATGCTCTAAGGTTATATTGTAATAAAAGAAAATGTAAAAGAGGTAGGGGAGGGTGGGGCAGGCAGAGCACGGCGGCTCATCATGGCACCCTCATAATATCAATAATCATAGACTTAAACAATAAAATTTTGCCATAAATGTAATAAGAAATACTTATTCTATTATCCTCTATGCTTTCTATGTCGAAAAATTATGTTTTCAATTTATTATGTAATTTTAAAAATTTCACTGCTGAGAAAAAGTTGGCTTCATTTTTGATTGGCTTAAAACAACTCGAAAATAATAGCTTTTTTAACGAAA
>NW_019379799.1:223886-286634 GCF_000648655.2 Copidosoma floridanum | reverse complement strand
ATACTTATAAGTTATTTAACGTATTATTATTCTCTTATGTAAATATAACACTTAACATAATGTTTTTTATTTTACAACCAAGTTTTATGTTAAAAAAAGTTTCTTTTACAGCGTCATACAAGATAAGTAACAACTTTAATGTTTTTATTAAAACTCAGTATTAATATAACAGTTTTGTGTACATTTTGTAAAAAATTATCTATAAAAAATTTTCTCGTAATTATCTTATCATGGTATTTTATGGCCTAACGATAAAGTATTCAAGTCCGAATAGTAAGGAACTTCATTTAATTTTATAATCAATTACTTATTTAGAATAACTGTCTAACACTAATACATCAAAGGATCAGGTTGTTTAAAAATGATTTGTTTTCAAACTGTGAAAAAACTTATTTAATTTAAAAAAAAACGTTATCATACAAGCACTGAAGTAACTGATATAATGAGCAGTCACACCTAATTAATTGATACACGGTAAATGAGTAACAAAATTTGAAACATTTTTCGAACAACGCTAGAACAAGGGTATCGCTCGTAGTATAATAAATACGCTACTCAAATAATCTGCAGAAGATTGCTAAGCCATTTTTTAAGGAAAGCGCTTTTTTTTTAAACTACATGTAGAATAAGGATCAAAATATGATAATTCTCTTTCTTCGAATATGTGCTTTAGTAATGTGGCATAGTACGGTAGTGATAAAATAAAAATTTCGCTTTTGTTACTTATCTTTCCAAGATGATTGATCTAAAATTATACGTTTAATAGAACTTAATCTTTTATTTCACGTATTTTTCTACTCTATACATTGAGTTAAAACATTCTTCGTTTGAGTTAGAGTAGATGGGCACTTAAAGCTCACGGGGCAAAGCACTACTAGTGTATACATATAATATTTCTCTACGTCTGGCTCCTAAAAAGGACATTACGGTAGGCACTGAGCATACGGGAGAGAGTAGGAAAAATGGATGGGATTGTTTTCTTACAAAGCAGTGGGTAGCGGTCCAACAGGTTATTCTACTGTGAGGAGGTCATTCATCGCTTTTTATGAGGAGCATCAAACAGTAAAAGAACACTTAAAAAAATTTACACTGATGCTTGCTTCAAAAAGCTGCAACTGCTAAGTGTCACACCATGGTTTTCCATATGCTGACACATGACCTAGCTGAAAGACCGCGTGTTTCATCATATATACATACCTCCATATAAATGCAATGCTTTGATCCGCTGGTGCTACCAACGATAATCAGTTCTTGGTAAAGGAGGAAAAAGTAGCAGGAGAGGGTTCGGGACGACTTACTCTTGCACCTTATTACAATCCTAATAACTATGTTGCATTATTATTTAACCTAAGAAGCCAGTAAGCCACTAAATCAAAAAAGATAGTGTTCTTAAAATTTGGAACGGCTTTAAGTTGAAAACTAGCATGGGTGAAAAGTGCACAAGTTGTGGTGCATAGTGGCTTTTGTATATTTAGATAAAAAATTAATTTTTAGTACATAAATTTAATAAGTTACTTACCAAAAAGAAAGCGATCAATGACATTTGATAGAATAAAGTGATAAATACTGTAATAATAACTGTATTATTTGTTATAAATAAAGTTTTGTAACTAAAAAAAAAAAAAAAATTGGAAACAAATACAATTTTAGACTGAAAAATTCAACATAAAATTTCTCTCATTGACAGATTTTAAAAACGTAGGTTCTAGCATATTTGTAAAATTTGATTTATACTTGTTCTTTACCATTTCTAAAAATAATGAGACTCTTAGGTTTGTTAATGTATTTTAAAGACTTGTTTAATATGTTATACTTCTGTAGGCGTGTTATGCGCAAGAGTTAATCAATAACTTCCCCATGAAAGTAAAAAAGAAACCTTTTTTGAGACTGCAACCCAGAATCTTCTGCGCATAAACCAAGGCCTTAACATACTTTCTAATGGGCAGTTCTGATATTTAGAACTCAATTACTTTTTGTTATGGTAGGGTTCATAACTTATTTTTAATGTTAATGTTTACCTACCGTTTATTGATTAACTTGGTTTGATTTATTGATTGGTTGCTTATGTTAAAAGGTAGTATATTAAGTGAAATTATTTTCAAAACTTATATATGAGTATATTTTAACAAAGCAGCCTTCCTATGTTTTAGTAAATATTCATTTATTTATCTTTAAATTTTTACTTTTACAAGTTGTCTCAAACTTGCTTTTCTCATTCATGTCTCACACAGAAACATAAAGTCTCTGTCCTGCTCTGCTTCTTACGCTGTTCCTCTACGCACGTCTTTGCCTTAGCACTTATCCTGAACAACAAAATTCTATCACACTTGCAGTAACTATTCGTTTTACTGAGCGACCACAGTGAAAGTGTCTATCCGTAATATGAGATTCATAACTAAAAACAGTTGTTCTTTTATTTATTTTTTTTTTTTTCTATGTAAAACACCAGCATAAAAAATAATTGTAAAGACTAAAATTAATTACAAATTTACTTATTGTAAGTAATTTCCGAACAGGCAGCTAATAACAACAGAACGTCTGACGTTCGACGTTTAATTTTTTTAACTTCTAACTTAACTAGCAGAAATTACTTGCAACATTTTTTTTTGCAATTACTACTTACAATTCAACGTCTTATTTCCTGTTTACTATACATAATGAGGGTGAAAATATGACAATAGACTATAGATCTATACAACTCTTACTGATATGAATATATTAATTTCTATTGGAACAGGTTTACTTGGAGGAATAAGCTAACGCTGTAAAAAATATGCAGATGACATAATTATCATACAAATAATTTTATAAAAGTCAAAACACAGAAAATCGATGTCACCTCTTGACTTGAAAAATTCATCTGACTGGGTAGTGACTTTTAAACTTGTTTTTGGTAGATATCAGCTAGTTGATAATCTTAAGCAACATTCTTATAATTTTTATAGTACGAAGAATAAAAATAATTACAGATTTATGTTATAAGTACATTTAGAGTTTCAATTAAACAAACCTATGGCCGAGGGCATAACTTTAAAATCCTTAAATTTTAATAGCAGTTAGAAAAAAATAGCTTTTAATGATTTACAAAAAATACTATTTAAACTGATTAACAATGGAATTTCTAGAAAAATTGTGGGAAACAAAAACAAGAGTCTCCATGTCAAATGTCTTAATTTTTGAGATCTACTATATGATGCAGTAACATTCATTGTAAAGCTAAATGTTTAAAGTTTTGATGTTTTTGATACGAATTTCATAGCCATACCACTTCGTTAGGCTTACTGATCTTTGTTTTTGTAATATACTTTTACATCACCTTTACCACGATAGTATGCTCTCTGAACTTAAAAATTATTGCAAACTCTCAAGCACTGATGCATACTATCTGATACAAAAGATAATATATCATGATATTCGTAAAATAACAAAATAAAGCAGTTAAAAGTTTAATTCGTCAGAATATACAGCAAGTATTTAATTTATCATATTTTAACAAAACTAACAAAACCATTTGACTTGTAACACTTAAGTGCAATGGTTGTATTTTATTCAAAATTTTTAGGCTCAAAAGTATCATGTAAGGTATTTTCCTTAAAAATAAAAATGTTTATTAAGTGATAAGAGTGAAATTGAAAAAGCAATTATTAATTTAAATGACAACAACAAGTGCTAACGTGACCAGGGTCTAAATATCAATGTAGAGCAAATCAATGTAAAATCAATAATTAGGAGTTGAAGACCCCTTCATCTTGAGGAGCATTTATCAGAAGAGCTTAGTTAGAGCTGTATTAAAATGCTAAACGTATCAACTCACTTATTATTAAACTTATGAAGCTGAGTCTTCTTATCCATTTATTTTTACCGACTTTTGAAACTCTTATAGTTCTTATTATCTTGCAAAGCTGATTTAGTAGTAGTTAGTTAATTTATTAGAAAAAAATTTTGACTATTAAAGAAGATAAGATAAATTTTCCAAAGAAAAAATCATGAGTAGACGAAGCTTAAAAAAGATAACGCTAATGTCATGTATGTAAGCATTTACAAAGCCTAATGACTCCTTACAAATACTTTAACCTAATGACTTATCCTAGCATCTTGTGAGTAATGAACGATTATTTTATAAGTAGGTACTCTATAAGTATACTTACCTACTGAAGTGGTTTAAACTCTTTACTTAATTATCCTCCTTACTGGACTAAAATCCTTACTGGATCAGAATAATTATAGGGATGTTTGGCCTGGCAGCCACAAATTCTACTGCGTTGAGAACGCTACTACGTTAAGTCCTATTATCTTACTACTATTACTCTTTACTGTGCATGTAACTGCGCGGTGGGGTTCTCTACTCTGTCTTACCCAGGTAGTCTTAAACCTTTATTATTTTCCGTGCAAAATATTGCATAGCAGCAGCAAACAGCACGTAGGTGCTATTATTGTACAGCAGTTCTGCTGCTAAGCTTGCTGGCCTTGGGCGTCGAGGTTGAAAAAAAAAGTTTATGCGTATAATTAAATGGGAGGAAAATTAATTTAAAAAATAAGACTTTGTTAACTATTCATAATAAAACGTAATGTTTTAAAGAATAACAGTAAATTGTTTAAGATTTATAATTATTATTTATGTTCATTCCATGGACTCAAGCAAATTAAGCAGTAACTTTATGAACAGCCTAATGTTATCGCACACAGTCGATCTTGTATGCCCCATTGTAATGCGGGCACAGAGTGGTCACCTTTATTTTGTTAGTTGGAGTATTGCCCAGATTAGTAACGTCATGAATAGTGAGCTTAAATCTTTCCCACCATTGTTTCTTTCATGAAAAAATACATGCACTTTTTTAAGCGTTGTGTAGATTTTCTTGAAGAATTGTTTATATAATATTGTACAGAATGGTACTACAATCTCAATGTATAATGTGGAAACAGAGTCCTCATCATTTGTTTTCTCTTCGATCATTGTCAGAGAGTCATTACTATGAAAACGATTCTTTAAAGAGAAATACTGTAGGATTACCATCTGAACAAATTCGTAGAATACCTGACTCCTACTGAACGAAATCGTTGACAGGGCGTTTAGAACCTTGCATATTAAATATGTAACTCAATATTTACAAGTGCTTAGGACCTTCAGATAACTCTTTACAACGTCTCTTTTTTTTTTTTTTTTTTTTTGATACTTAATATTCTTTTGATTAGATCACTATTTTTTATTATTATTTCTAATTTTTTAAAACTTTTCTAGGTAATATAACACGTAGGTATGTGAATTAACTAATGGTCAGCTTGGGCAATTCATGGATAGCTTTTCAAAAAATAACAAAAATTTTCGTTATATTTAGATTTGTCTTGAGATTTTTGTGTGCCGATTTTCTTTCCTCAGGTCTCTTTTTAAATTTTCTCATTCTTCTTGTCTTTCCTTTTTCTTTTCTTTCTGTATTATCCAGCTGGCGCTGCTGCTGCTGTGACCTTTCTCCATGACAGCTGAAAAACAAATGATGTTAAACAGCTAGGCACAAGCTTTTATAGTTTTACACCCACTATCACCATTTACTCCTACAACTACTTAACAAGAGTTTCTTAACATCTCCTCTCATTGGATTGTATTTAACAACGTAATGATGCAGAATCAGGCAACAAGCTGATAGGATGGCGATAGAATCATTGTAAGATTCCAATTCCCAACGCATACTAACTGCAGCATTTTTCAAAGACTCATTTTGCTTGCAGCAATCAATAACGATAAGAGGAATATGAAATAGAAATTAAGCTTTTTTTAACAGTGAGGCATGATATTTACTATAATACGAATTCTGAAAATCAGCATAGGTGTCATACAAAAATGATAATTAATTTTTTGCTATGTTAAGATTCGGGTTACTGTAGATAAAATATTGCAAATTTTACTAGAGTTTTACATTTCTCATGATGGAATGTTTAAGTATACTAGTATTAACTGCTCTTAAATTCTTACAGTTTGTCTGAAAAGCTAAAATTACATGCCGTAATTTTTTTAACTGATCAAACGTTTCCACAGTCCAAATATGTTCTGATATTCTGAGCAAAAGTAGATATTCGTAGAGCTCCCAAGTTTAGAAAACCAATACATATAAATAAACTTATTTCTCTGTTAATAACTGAATAGTCAAATTTTATGAAAATCTGATATTACTACGTAAGGCATATGCCACTTAAGTCTTAATATTTGCATGACTGCATTGAAGATGGTATTTAATCTCGTGAGTATAAGCTTATGTTTTAGGTTAACGATAATTATGCAACAGTCTTTAGCGAAACTGAATATAATATTCAGAGAAATAAGAACATAAAAGTAGTCTTTAATAATAGTTATAGTTGTTTTATTCCAAATTATTAAGCAACTGGCATTTTCAATCATTAGATTTTGATCAGGACTAAGTGTTAGCCAATTTTTAATGAGGGTCATTAGTTCCACATTATCAGACTCATACATGTCTATATTATTTATCTCTTATTAAATTTCCTTATTATAAATAGATTGCAGATATTGTTATTTACCAATGAAGTAATTGCTGTGGCCATATTACCATCGGATTTCACGAGCCTTTCATGAATGTGAAGAAAACTACGTGATGGTAGCAGACACAGGTCTTAATGTAGAATTGATATACAAACTTTATTAATATCATTATAAGTTGCAAATTTATATGGTTAGTAAGCATAGATATAACAGTAATTTATAAACTCATCAGAAGTAACAGGTGACTAAATGCTTAGAATCTCTTTTATTTTTAATGCATCGAAAAAAATACACAAGTCAGTTTCCACTAGTGTCTTCTATTTTGAGCCCTAGACTCCCTAAAAATAAAATATTTTTATGTGTTAGCCTTTGACTTTCAAGCTGTCTCTTCCGCTGATGTGATGATGATTTGGATGCTCGGTGTCGACTAAGTGCTGGAGTGCATATCAAGCAGCTTTAATACCTATTTAGATGGTTTACAATTCCCGTTATTCTGAGGTTTTTATGTGCAACATTATTGTAATGGCTTCTCCACGAAAATTATTTAACCTTCTGTCTTGGTCAACTATACGTAATTCTATGTGTTTGTCAGTTTGCCCAATACTTGGTAAATAAATTATTTGTAAGCAAATTTTGTCAATTTATTATCCTGGAGGGATAGCTAGAAATAATTCGTAAATTGTATGAACCTTTTTTCCCTTTGTATAGGCTCTTTTAGTAATACTTCGTTATTTTTCAATGCACTGACATTAAAATTACCCGGAGATAAGTCCAAGTTATGCATTAAATCTAAACGTGGCTAAGGTTCACCTAAGTTGTCAAAGTGAGTAACATTATCACTCCCACATTTTTGATACGCTACCCAATGAGTTCCAGATCTATCCTTATCGTGAATATTTACAGTAGCAGTTTCACGATATCGTAGTCCGTTTGAAAGTTAGTTGTTTTGTATAAATACCCCACAAAAAATTGAAATTTACATATTTTTTAGCATAACTTAGTAAATCAATGTTGAATATGGCCCAAACAGAAATTTCTATTTAATTGATTTTTTTTTGAAACAACTGCTAGCATATGACTAAGTAGACACCTAATGTAGTTTCATTTGGTCAATGTTTAAAACTTCCTTAATGAGCTATGGCTTCCACAGATTGTTTTTTTCTTTGGCTTTCTTGCAGCTGCTGTTTAGCAGCTTTAGTAGTATTTGAGCTTTTTAATATTCCAGCTACTCCATAAGCTTGTACCCGAGTTGTACCCAAACTAGTAAATGAGGGTATTATCGGTAGTATACCATAAGTTCGAGTAGAAGAATATGAAATGGGTCGTTTTTTCAACTTTTTTACCATCTAATTCCTTTACTGCAACGTATACCTTCTGGAAAACCAAAGTAATAACCTTGTAATTATCTTTGTTTTCTCCATTAATTTTCGGTGACGCAGCCTCAATGACTGCTTATTCAATGTTTAATCTTTGTAGTCCCTCTCTTTTTTATTATTTACAAAGATTCTAATTCTTTATCCTTAAGAAGTTGGCGTAGGCTGGTTACCCGCAAATCTAAGACCGATGATCTTGGTGATGGTGGTGACGGTCAGTTTGGAAATAATTAATTAACGAGATGATCCAAGATTTCATTTGCAGTGGACTTTTGCCTTGATTAATTAGCTAGTGGTAATAAGTATGAATCACAAGGACACTGTTCTTCTTCGTTCTCTTTTTTCTACTTTGTATTAAATAATAAAATGACGTCAGTTAGCGGATATCTTTTATTTTTAACAATATAAAATAAATTTATATAAACTTTATTTGAAATAACTGTGTATGTTCCTACAAATTTTTCATTCTCAAGTTTTTCTTCACATGAATCTGATTTTGGAAAGAAGGTGGCTCAGTTTTGTATCCATTTTTCAGTTTCTCTTTATACGAATCTGATGCTGGTGGAGAACATGGCTTATTTGTCAGAATCGTGTCAGATGATAGTGTATCCATTGTTTCAGTTAAATAGTTTAAAAAATTTAAAGACGTCAGCAGCGATTGTATTATGAAAGAAAGTTCAAATTCATCTGACAAAAGTTGACACAAAATTCCTTGTCACTTATGAGGAACCTAAGGAGTAACCTTTAACTTTCACTCACAATTAGGTAAATTTAAAAATAAATAAACTATACATACGTAAAGGTGTATCCTTTCTTTAATGATAATGCTCTTTGACATGATATCAACTAACACCAAGCAAAGAATGATTGTTCTGCTGCCTAATATCACCTCATATTAGCTTTTGCTAGAGTGGACAAGCCGTAGATATCTGCTCTCACCGAAGTGGAAAGCTGGAGAGACTTACTGTGTAGGCGTATTGAATCTCGTTGTCTCTTTTGCTGTCAATGTACTTCTAACTAACTCCAAGCGAAAACTGACTGCTTTAAACTCGACGTTGTCACATATCCTTGTCCAGGTGGAGTTGAGAAACCACAAAGATTCTCTGTGCAGGTGTATTGAATCTCGTTGTCTCTCATACTGTCAATGTGCTCCTGACTAACTTCGTGCAAGAAATAACTACTCCGAATTTGACGCTGCCTCATGTCTCCGTCTAGTTGAAGTAAGTAAACTGCGAAAACCCTTTGTGCAGGCGCATAGAAGCTCATAGTCTTCCTTTTAACTTGTTTTTCTTTATCCCCCTTTATTAAAATTACAAAATTTTAAAAACAGACTACATAGTAGGAAACATGCAACTTGATTCTTGTTTATTTTTTTCTTTGTACGTTGACTAGGGCAGGAACTGGTTTAGGTAAAGTGAGCTGTCGTTCCGAGGCCCATTTTACACGTGCGGTCTTTTTATTGTACAGTACCATACTTCTACTAAAGGAAGCTCTTTTAGTACCCTTATTATTACAAAAAGGTAATTTATTTTGCAATACACTATTTCAGAATTTATTACCTTTTCTTAATGATGTAGAATAAACAACCTCATGTAGAAAAAAGGAGAAAATCATTTTTGAAGTGTGTAGTTGCTGCGAAGCTGTTAGTAGTAATAAATGATTAGCTGCAACGGAGGTAGTATTTTATGTAAAGGTAAGTATAATATATTTGATAATTCTCATTATTATTATAACAACAATTTAAAGTAGCTTATAATTATCAACAATGTATAAAATATCAACCACTAATGTTTTTTTTTGTTGATTAACCAGTTAAGACCTCTGATGGAGTAGAAGTTCAAGATGTGAAACTTGAAAAGAAACTTAGAGAGTAACTTAAAAGTTATTTTGCAAAATATTACAACAAATCAAGGTATAAGAAAATTAAAAATATATATACCAGTATATTTCAACATACCTGTTTTATATGAACTCCACCACTTACTTTAGATAATTAATCTGTTCTTCTACAAGCTTTTCATAATGATGTAATAACGTCATGGCTGTAAAATTTTATTCTATAATTTTTAATTTATTTTTAATTTTTTTTTTTTTTAAATCCTATATAAAAAGGTAGAACTCATTTAAAAAGTTCTGTATGGTGGACATTGTGGTTCTGTTGATGATAAAAGCAGAAAAAATAGTGATATTATAAGCCACTGATTAATGAGTTCTAACTAATATTTTCTGAAATATAAGCAGAAAAATAGTAAAAGTATAAGCCACCATTTAATGAGACCTGCTGCTGTAAGATATGTCACTATCGCTGGCAACAGAGAGAGCACCAGGTTATTATTGAGAGCAGAGAGCAGCATCATTATCGAAAGTAGAGAGCAACATCATCATTGAGAGTTAAGAGAGTGATAAGTCACCATCAACGGAAACAGAGAGAGCACCACTTCGTCATCGAAAGGTAAAAGTACCACATCATCATCGCCAACATTAAAGAGAGAACCGCATCGTCCCTGCAATAGAGATCAGTATCACTGGCTATGGCAGAAAGAGCACCACGTTCTTACTAACTCATAATGAGCAGATGAAGAAAGAGATTTAGATTTAGATTTGGATTTAGATTTATTTATCTAACCGACTAAGGACTCAGAGACGTGATCAGTGGTCCTGTATAGCCTAAGCCGTACATACATTAAAACATTACAAAGAGGCTACTGAATGTTAGCGCCCAAGAAAACTATCGCAATTATGACATTATTAAAATAAAATGATAAAGAAAACAAAAAGAAAAAAAAACGAATACAAATAATTAAAATTCATAAAAATGTTGTAATCAAAAAATAAAATCAATAACAGTAGTAATGGAAAGCGTAATAAAATAAATAGTACAACACAATAAGATTTTGTTACAATTCACAATTATTTTGAGTTGTCGAACACAAGCTGGTAGTATTTATAAAGTTCACTCTTAAAACACGGGCGCTGGTATAATTCACGTACAGCAACTGACAAACGATTTCACACACTAGTACTACCAACGAAGAAAGAATCATGTAGAAACTTAAGGGCAGCAGGAGGGATAAGCAGATCCAGGTGTGATGCCCATTTTGTGCCAGGCATATTATGAGGTCTAAAGCTGAATTTACACGATAGATACTGTGGCTGACCACTGCGCAAGATTGAAGCAAGGAATAAAAGCATAAAATATTTAACCCAAAGGAAATAGAGAAGCATATTTAATTTTTTGTAACCAGATGTGATGGCTCGTGCTTGCGTGTTCCTGATACGAAGCGGATAGCCGCATTCATACTCCTGGAAAGTTTAGTTTTAAGCTCCTTAGAGAGTGGAAGAAACAAACCAGCACAGTAATCAAAAAATGGTAGTATAAGCGATTTGACCAAGGTAAGCTTACAATCTCGAGGAAGTGACGATCCACATTTACGAAAGCGACATAGCGCAAAAGAACGTTTATTTAAAGTAGTACAGCACTGCGCTCAAAAGCTCAATGTAGAATCAAGTACAATGCCCAGTATTTTTAATGTATTAGAAGTTTGAACTATAAAACCATCAAGCAAAACGTCAGGTACAGGGTCTTTCTGGAGTCTACTCATATAATTACGTGAGCCTAACCATAAGGCACATGTTTTTTTCTTATTGATAAGTAGGCGATTAGAGAGAGCCCATCATAAAATATAATGTAAATCCTCAATAATCTTACGCACAATACTCGCCAATTCATTAATCAAAAATAGAGAGAGAGAGAGAGAGAGAGAGAGAGGGAGAGAGAGAGAGAGAAAGAAAAGCAAACTTATGCATTACGTTTTTTTGCATTTCTACACTTATAATGAAAATCATGAAATGAATGTTTGCATTACGTTAATTTGGGCTTTTCATTAAAAATACAAATACAAGTACGCGTACCAGACAACGTCGCTCGTACTTGACGTATCAAATCGATGACATTTTTGAGTAGAGAAGCGATCAAGGCCAATGATAGCAGCAGTAGCAAAGAAGAGCAACACTGAAAACGCCCAAGAGCAGCACCAACGATACTAATAGCTTTACAAAAAAAGCACATACTTGCTGAGAGCACGAAGACAATATGTAGGAGTGGCATTGACAAGCCCTAAAGCAGTATTGACAGCATCAGCTGCAGTACACCGAAACGCGCACACTTGATGGCAATGCGACTAAAATGGGCAAGAGCGAACAGTTTAACACCAGCGAGCAGCAAGTGAAGCAGTGGAACTGCTGTGCAACAACAGCACCTACGTGTTGTTTGCTACAACTCCGCAGTAATGATGTGTACTTGCAAATTTAAGTGGGCAAATATTCGAGAGGCTATGTAACGAGCCGTAGTCCCAAAAGGTCATCAGTCAAAAGTGGACAACGGCACTGGAAGAAGCTGCTGAAAAAAGATCTGCTGCTTATTCAATGAGGAAATATTCTGAAAGCTGACAAAAAGTGCACATGCTTAAGGAAGTAGGGAAGCTCTAGTTAACTTTAAATAAGAAACTGCAGTCATGAAAAATCATTATTTATCAGTAAGCACAGCTATTGGAGGAATCTGCTGACTCTTAAAGAAAAAGCTAATCTCTCGAATGCAACGAAGAAGTTTCTGACTTTCATGGATAACGTAGTCGATCTTAAAGGTTTCAAGCGATCATTTACTTTTTTCCTGTTAAAAGAGGCAACCATCCTTGCTGTTTAAGAATAATGAGTACCTATCGTTGACCATTTTAAAGTTACCCTGCAAATGGCTGAAGCTCTCGGCTAAAGTGCGTAAGACCAATCAATGATTAGAATCTTATTATCATGGGATTATATGGAAATCACGCATAACTTCTTGTTGTCATTCTATCTATGTTTTACAGCAATTGTTTAAAGTTGCAAAAAAAGTCTATGGTAAAAGGGTTAGAGAAAGAAAAACTGGCTATAAAAAAATTCAGTACAATATATAAGTGTAAATACGTACTTAAAATAAAAATGCACTCATTAACTTTAAAATTCTTGTTGCAGAGCTATCCACAATTAATATAATATAGGATGTTTATCTGACAGAAGCATAAAAAATAATAAAAAAATGGTGCTGGAGTTACTTTCGTAACAATAATGTAGTATGCGTAAGGTGAAATATATGCCTTAAAAATTGGCTCCTGAACTACACGTTGTTCCTATTGTTGATAGAAGGAAAACATACCGTTAATTTTAAATTAATTTATAAATATGAATTTCAAAAAAGTTAAAGTCAAATAATGATTTTTATAAGATCAGTCAAATAATAAAAAGAAAGAAAATATATACGGAGAAGCTAAGACAGAGAAACGTGTTTCTTACAAACAAAGGCGTTGGACATACCTGCCACCGCTTCTTTTATTTCGTTGGTACTTTGTTTTACAATGTAAATTCTAATGATTTTAGTTTTAAGTGTTAATACGCTAAAGTAATGTAAAGAATAAAAAGTCTTATGTCTTTTCTGTAGAGAATTAGCCCATAACATCTAGTGTTAAAAAACTGTATAACCATAGGAGCTTACGTTAAAAAATAATTCGACAAAAATTTAAATTTAGAAATGGTTGATACCAAAAAAAAGGGTGGAGGCATTGACCATCTCCACCACTTGTAAAGAACAACTACAGAGTTTTCTTTCATTCAACTTCTTATTCTTCATCACCTTTTAACAACGATTTTTATGAAATAAACAAAATATTCAATAATAAATATACAAACAACGTTTTTTTTATACATTCAACATTACAAAAATAATTTCTTGCAAGAAAAGCTGACAGAAAAAACTTTTAAAGCGGTCAATTTTTTAAAATTAAGCCATCTTGAAAAGTAATTTATAAAGTATTTATTTACAAACAGTTTAACTCTTCTATAAAAAAATAAAAAATGCAATTATAAAAACTTTAAGTCATACTGTTTAGAAATTTGACAAGCCGTTGTATTTTTAACCGTTTATTTTTTTTACTAGTCCTTGTCTTTCCCCTTTCGTTTATAATCAGTACTTTTGACTAGAATAAAACTAGGTTTAAGAATATATGGTGTACGTTCCCAGGCCCACTTTACTCAACAGGTTCCTATAATTCACGATACCATTTTTCCTGCAAACAACAAAATTTCACTGTTTCTATTAGTACAGGAAGTAGACTCAAGTATAACTGAAGATGATAGGGTGCGTACAGACGAAGATGATGAAATGTATGCAAGTGAAAACGATTGCTGTGACGTAGTTTCCAGTTTTAATCTAGTATCAGAAACAAAAAAGTATTATGTGTGAGTCAGTGTACTAAGAATATATTTTTCATTTATTTTAAACAAAGTAATACTTAAAAATTACTTTTGCAGAGTTGCCTGTAATTTTTGTTTCCTCCATAGGTGAACTACATTCCATGGCTCTCAATACTAAAACGTTACTATAAAGATTAACGTAGGTTGACTGAAATCAATTTGATCTGAACTTAAAGTGTATCTACAAAACCTATTTTAGAAAGCTTATGTTACCCTCGATATTTTTCTTTACTTATTCCGCTATTTTTTGGATAACCATACGCTTATCTTCTTCTTCTGGTACATAACAAAAAGATTAACCAAATGTTAACTTGTATTAACTGTTTAGTGGAATTGTTACTCACAAAAAATAATAATTATACTTTGAATATCCAATTTATAATTATTATCCTGCTTTGGCCACTTTTTAACTTATAATTATTTATAAATCTGAATATTGCTCAAAAAAAGTAATTGCTGACGNCTTGCTGGCCTTGGGCGTCGAGGTTGAAAAAAAAAGTTTATGCGTATAATTAAATGGGAGGAAAATTAATTTAAAAAATAAGACTTTGTTAACTATTCATAATAAAACGTAATGTTTTAAAGAATAACAGTAAATTGTTTAAGATTTATAATTATTATCCTGCTTTGGCCACTTTTTAACTTATAATTATTTATAAATCTGAATATTGCTCAAAAAAAGTAATTGCTGACGGACATCTCTTCAAACCCTATTTTGAGATGGGTACATCCATGTGAGCTCATCTACTATAATGACTCTACATGTTCCTTGGATTCTAGGGATAATTTTTGTTTTTTCTTCTTTTTATATAGTTGCAGACAATTATCTTTGATGATCTTTTTTATTGTCTTCTCTGGACCTGCCTTTTCGACAGTTCTTAAAGACTGTGAGAGGTTCTTGAACTAGTGATGAATATTTCTGACTGTTGTTCTGTCCTATCTACTAATATAATTAAAGGAAAATGTGTTAATTAATCTTAAATAGCTTCTAATAAGCTATTAGCAATTTCAAAACTATTATTTAAGGTCGTTTAGGACACCCTTTTTACGCTAGAGTGCACATTTTGAACAAAGTTTTTTGTCAAGTCTTCTTAATACTTAACGATAAAAAAACTCTCCAATTTAAAACGTATAGTGTGGCTAAATCAAGGAAAAAGTTCGTTTAAACAAATCGCTCAATTATCTATAAGAATATCATCATTTCTCGAAAATCTACTCGTTGCTTTTTAACTTCTATAATTGACTTTTGATTTTGATCCGAAATCTCTCGTTTTCTTAAAAAATAAGTTTTCTACAATCTTATCTTTCTTTGATAGTAAAATATTGATTATTTATGATAAAAAAATAATTTTTTATGATAATTTTTCTGCGAAGTAATTTTTTTGACATAAATCAATAAGATTTTATAATCACAAAAAATGAAAATTATAAATAACTAATTTCTCAAGAAAATGAGAGGTTTCGAATCAAAAATAAGAAATCAATTATAGAAGTGGACAATCGTTAAGTAGATTTTTTTCTAACTTCTATATTCTTATAAATAATTGAGCAATTGTTCAAACAAAATTTTTTCTTGTTAAGGCTACACTATAAGTATATAATTTATTAGAAATGTTATCTTTAAGAATTTAGAAGACTTGATAAAAAATTTTGTTTGAAACGCGCAATGATGGTTGTTACAAAGATAACTGATTCATGCAACGGTATTGTCACCAGTCAAATGATGGTAGTTGAATAAAAGCTCTAGGTAGCTATGTCATCGTTGGCAAGATAACAGCAATAGGTGTATAAAAGCTGTGGTAAAATGTGTCATTTTCGTTGGTGAGACAACAGTGGCAGAAGAACAAGAATCTTAGGAGATAGTAGTATTCTCACAGCAACATGCAAACATGAGAAACTTTCGACTCAACATACTCAACAGAAGAAATTTTTGTGTCATTGACGTCACAATGACTCAAAAAGCAGCAACATTGATGACAGGCAGTGTGTCATAAAGAGCAGCATTGAGATGTGTGAGAAACGACACTGAGATCGCAGCAGAAGAGAACCACCGACACAGGTGACTGAAGCATTATCGATAGTGAGTTGGCATCAGCAGCAGCTGAGAAAAGCAGGAGAGAGCAACGTTGCAATGATTGAAACGTTAAGGAGGTGGTAACAGCAGTGAAGTTACATGTACAAAACCATCAAAAAGGGTCATATTGGCAAAAGTACATGCACGAGCTTATTATAGAGCTCCAGGAACTAATTTACGTACTTCTATAACCTATAAATACACATAATACTCTCAAATTTGTAGTCTCAAGACTTTAAGAGAGTTCTACAAAGAAGTTTGTAGCTAACAATCACCTTATCTGTGACAAACGTGATCTGCAATTGGCAAGGCACTGTTAATTAACTGATGACAACAAACGGACGCAATCTATTGTGTACTGATCTCAACAGCAATAACCTTTAGCAGTTAATATACGGTATGTATGTGTTAAGCCCTTTAGCTCCTACACGTTCATATTAAAATATACCGAAAATTTTATTGAATGCTTACATACTTCTGCATAGACCGCAGTAGCTGCCCCAAAGACGCTAAGCATTCCGTTAATAATGCAGCAGAAGTTGTAATGTAGAATGCAATGTATTGGGATGGACCGCAATAGTTGCCCCAAGGATACTTAAAAACTCGTTAATGATGTAGAAGACCTAGTCATGCAGACTGCAGTGTAAAGAGCAGTAGCACGTCTTTGCATGCACACACAACGCAGTGTATAGCGCTGTATAAAAGTAACAGTGACATCAATGGTAATGATAACGATGAGGTCCCTGCAAAAACGCTCTGGAACCTTACAGACACAATGACACGGATGACAATGAGAGTCCCACATTGAATTTTAACCAAGACGACAATGCTTGCAGAGCAGCATAGTGAGCGATTTTCACGCCTTTCTGCTGCAGGCATTCCACAACGAAAATCATAGCCAAGAAAAGTACGCTGTAATAGTAGTGCATAGCTTAGATATATATCCAAGTTGTGTGCAGCCAAAGTGAGAATCTGCACTACTGATAGGAGTATACTTATTGGCTAAACACAGCTTAGATCTTTACTGCACACTTTTAACAATACAAAATATTAAGCTTATGAAAATTTGCTACTAATTTTTTTTTTTTTTTTCTAATAATGTTGATGAAAAGTAAAATTTTTTGTCTCTCCATAATGCAAAAAATTCCAGCTCAACAGGGTAAGGAGGCAAAAAAAATTAGTAGGAGTGTTAGGTTCTAGGGATTTACGGTCACTACCAGATGGGATTACCTTATAGGGTTCTAAAACAATGAAAATTTTACCACAACTGTGTTAGATAGTTTATCTACTATTTAACTTATTTGTTAATAGAATGATTTAACAAGTGCTGTCCATGACTTTACTGTTTGGACGTCACAATTTTATTTTATTTGTCTGACCAAGAATACAGGTTAACTTTTTTACCGGTACTGACAAGCTGGTTAGGGTTGACCCAATAAACGTAGTCCAATTGCGTTAGATAAGGAATTTTACACGAACAGATAAGCCTGCCTCTTTGTACTATGTGTGTAAGATTATATGATAAAGCAAGAATATTATTTAATTTGCTACTGTCATACAAACGACTTACAGTATTTGCGTTCAACTTTCTTTTGCATCCACTAAAAGATCCTGGAATTTATTTAAATTTAATCTTGTTACAAGGTATCCTGATTTTTTGTGAGAAAACTTTTTTGTTTTCTTTTTCTGATTTATTTGTTATTGCATGTATTAAATTATTTATTCAAATAAAATTAATTTTTCATCATATGGGGGTATGACGAAGTATATACTCTCCATTTATCTCTTCTCTTTGAACACAAATTTAATAAATGTCTTTTTAGTCTCCATCAAGATATTATCAATTGAGATTCAGAAAAAACTTTTTTTTATAACACTTGCTGAATTATTATCACAAATTTTTTAAATAACTGTATAATTATCTAAGATAAATTCACTTAACATAAAAATATCTTATTTACTATTACTTTGACTATTAGGTAATCAATGTGTCAAACTTAATAATTCATAAGGGCTAAAAGGGTTACAGGGATGATATTTAAAAATTAAGTGGCACTTTTTTTGAAGTTACGGATTATTTAACAACGTTTCGAAAAAATAGGCTGAAAATTCCTTTAAGTACATTATTTTATTAACGTAACAAATCACACTAAACAGCTCTTTTCTTATCAGGTAGCAAGTTTCTATGGCATTTTTCATTTATCTTAATTAACTGTCTTGTTAAATCTTATAAGGGTTGTAAGCCGTATTTTGCGAAAACGCTACTTGGTGCTTTGTGAATAATGTGCCTAACTAGCATTATGTTACGCCTCTGTATAGAAATTATTAAATCTTAGCTTTGAAGGCAGCATACACATTTTTACGATTTGCTTGCTTTTCTTAGTCAAACAATTGAATGTCCTAGTGCTTCCTGATGTCAACTTTAATTTGCAAGCTGCTTGTACTACTGAAGACTGATAGGTAATCTAGCTTTGTCCTGGTAGTTTTTTTATGACAAAACCAACAGTTATCGATATAGCTTTGCCATATATTATATTTTAAACTTCAGTAAAGGTTGGAAAGAGAAACTCCCTCGGAACCTCCACTTGCTCGTTTTTTGATAACTTGAACATTGTTTAGGTATTACGTCAACAATGAAATACTATTTGTATTTTCTTGAGCAAAAACTTTTCAATTTAAATACTTATCAATATTTCATCTCATCATAGAGACTTTTTCAAGACTGTCAGCACATTAATATATTTATAAGCGTATTGTTCATAAAATATTAAATGTAATAAGGGTTAAGATACAATATATGTACTACCTCTCACTTTTTTACGCAGAAACCTTAAGAACTATAGACAAACGGTTTTATTTTATACACAAAGCATCTTACAAATAAAAGCGAGATTTTTTTTATTCATAAACTGTAGGTAGACTGTTCATACCGACGGACAAACAGACAATGAGATTACAATGTACGTGGTCTTCATATACATGTATACACTAGAAGTAAAGTTTGATTATCTAGCTATTAGTAGAACTGTGTATAAATGTGAGCGTGGATATAGTTTCAAGAAATATATAAGTACAGATTACTACATTTTTGTTAGCTTCGACATGAAGTAGAATTATTTGGTAGCTTATTTTGATACAGAGGTATGGTGTATTTGAATGTATTAGATAATTTATCTTAAAAATTTTCTCTACTCAGGTTGTGGTCAAAGTAAAAAATTTTTATCATCTTTATGATTTATTTTCATGATTAATTTTGTTAAGTGCCTAATATTTAAATGTCTTTGTTATGTATGTTAATGTTTAAGTCAAATCTATGGTTATATTCTCTCGCACGTAAAAAAAAGACAGATTTTTCAGATTTAATTTCATGTAGTCTCTCATGCTCTTTCAATGTGGTCATAAATTTTGTCAACTTTGGCCTGTATAGATTTTGTTACGTTTCTAACATTAAATTAAGTATACGACATGTGTTTTCTGTCCTGTGTCTAAAATATGTTTTTCTAATCTCATAATTGAATATAATTTGTTATTACGCTAAAATTTATAAATTCCACGAATGGTTAGGTATAACTATATGTGATTTTTCGGATTTCTAAATAAAAGTTTGTTGATTCTTATTACAATAACAGTATGTTTTCGATTCATTTTTTCATCATTTTTGTAACAAAGTTTTCTGGATAATAGTTTTCAGACCACACACGTTGCATGTTCAAAATGTTTTTAGTTTTAAATTTACTATCACAGAGTGTAAAAATTTTGTCAATCATATTCATAACAATGTCATTTTTCACTGACATTAGGTGGTGTGTGTGGTAAATTTTGTTATCATGTCTAATGATAAACGTGTGTATAAAGGGTAAAGAGCCGTCAACTTCGTCATCCACTGAAAGTTGTTTTAAACTATTGTAACTATTTAATTTATTTAGAATATTGTTTACTTGTGATTTTTGAACTATTGCTAAGATGTTATCTACATAGTGTTTGTATAGCAAAATTTCATCTTGTAGTTCAGATAATACATTCTCTTTAACCTGTTCCAAAACTATATCAGCAAATACCGGGCTCATAAATCCCCCCTATAGGATACCCTATGGTTTCCCGAAAAAAACTTATATTGAACCCGAAACAAGTCGAGGCAAGCAACAACTCTACACCCTCCGAGAACTTATCTATAGACGTGCCAACATAATTTTATAAAAACTTTCACTTTTTTTAAACCTCTAATGATGAGATCATAAGGTAAGTTGGTGTACAGAGACACAACATCAAAAACGACCAGACAAAGTTCATCAGGGATTTTAATATTACAAAGTGTCTTATATCATGAGAATTTTCGACAGTAAGTTTAGGTTTTAGAGTGTGCTTTGTTATTAATTTGGAGATAAATTTATCTAGGAAATAAGTAGGTGACCCTTTTAATAAGACTATAAGTCTGGCTAGTATGTTATTTATGGGTACTTTTAGAGTTTCATATGCCTTTGACAAAGAAGTATTGTCAACCATAGAGACAAAACTCTTTGGTCTATGCACATCATCCAAAATAGCTTCAAGGTTGACTTAAAAGTAAATTGTATTGTTTTGGGTCAACCAAACATGCTTCTTCTTTTTTGATACATTTACATCTACCAAAAATAACAACAGCACCAATTTTGTCCGGTTTTGTTACTAAAAGTTCATGATTATCTTTCAAAAAATGATCATTGAGAGAGATATTGTTTTTTACTTGTTTGTCAATATATGTAGATCTATTATTGTTGATACACCACTTGGTCAAAATTTTATTAAAGTCCTTTCTCAGTTTATAAATGTAATGATTGTCAAAGCCATCAAAAATTATACTGGACTTAAGACCTTTAATAACTTAAAATAAAAAATTTCTTGTTCATGTTTATACTGCTGTCGTTAAAATTTTGGCCTTAAGATAATGCATAAATAATTTTCTGTGGTATATCATTATCCGTTAAATTGATGATGTTATCGGTATGATCTGTATTTCTTTAAACATTAAATATTCTATTCTTATTAACACTTTTAAAAAGCCATCCTTGCCCTAAACAGTGATCACAATTATTGTTCTCTTTATTATTAAGGTGTTTGTCTATTTTGTCTTGAGGATTTTTAATGATGTTGTAGTTTTTTATAAACTTCTTTTTTTATGTATGGAAGAAAAAAGCTGTTTTTGTGGTGTAGAAAATTAGTGAGGGTATAAATGATTTGTTTTTGCAAAAATGGCTGTAATGAAAAATTGAGGTTCTTTTTTCCTCTATCTAAAAAATTTACATATTTGTGTATATCGTCTATATCGATATTTAAAATTTTTTTAAACATTTGTGGTGTAACTAATCTAGTTTTCTATTATTTGACATTGATCGAATAGCTTTACTATTAAAGTATTTACGTGAATATGTTAGGTGTATCGATATTACATCATGATATCTACAACGAAGTGAGTATACTCTCTGGTTGGAAGCTAATTTTTGATTACTAAAGTTTTTGTCAAGTTTCAAAACACTGTTTCCTACAGCTCTTACAAATAATTGATGTGAATCATGCGCTAGTTGTTTGCAAGTATAGGTGTCTGCGTATAAAATCTTTCTCTCCTTTTAATACACAGTTTTATACACACTTGTACACAGTTCCGCTAATAGCTAGATTATTAAAGTTCACTGCTATCGTATAAATGGACATGAAGACAGCGTACTTTGTAATGTCATTGCCTGTTTGTCTGTCAGCGTGAACAGTCTACCTACGGTTTATAATTAAAAAAGTTTTCTTTTTCATATATAACAGCTTTGTGTATAAAATAAGACTGTTAGTCTATAGTGCGTGAGGTTTTTGCATAAAAAAGTAAGATGTAGTACACGTATTGTCACTTCACCTTTATTTTATTTTATAGTTTCTGTACAATAAGATAATGTATATGTCAATGTGTTTACAGTCTTAGTTAGGTGCTCCCTATGAAACGAAATATTAACAAGTATATCAGTAAAAAGTTTTTGCTCAAGAAAAATCAAGTGGTGCTTGATTGTTGATGTTAACTCTAAATAATGTTATGTAAAGGTTGCTTTACCTAATTTTAAAAGAGATTTTTTCGTATTTTACATTTTTACAGGTATGGCTCAATCGATTGGTCACTATGTTCTACTCTTTTTTATAAGTTTATCTTCTTATTTTCAGTATTTATAATATTGTACTTTTGGTTAAATTTTGCTATTAAAAAAACTTTTTTTCAAATATTTTAGTATTAATTTTTGTGCCCTTCATAAGTACTGCGCTTCAGTGAAAATGACTAATTTGTAGGTGAGCTAGTTTCCGCAGTATATTTATAGGTTTTAATCGATTACATTTAACTCTATTTGACTCGTGCACCTGATAATTATGATTTTGCAGTTTACTTACTTTCTCACTTGAACATTTTGAGTCGATGTTCATTACATGCTGTAACGCAGTACAATAACACACCGAGAGGGGCTATTTCTCAGTGATCTTGATACCTTGCTTCCACGTCTTAATCCAGTTTGTGGTAACACAATTTTTTCTCCAAAAATCTTTTATTTAGAAATTTATGGGGGATATATTTTACTGATCTCATACGCCTCTTTACCAAACATCTCACGTAAGGGTAGTGTTGGTAACACTTTTTAATGCAGCAACTTTAACCGTGAAAGGCTGCTATGATTAGTTGTTACTATTAAGCTCTTGCCCTGCAAATATCCTCTAAGGCAGTCTATCGATTAAAGTACTGCCAAGCATTGTTTTTCGGTTACAATATAATTTTCCTATACTTTACTTAGGGCTCTGCTTACGTAGAGAATTAAATTTCTTTTTTTTATCGAACTCTTAACCAAGTCCACTTACGATTGCGTTATTACTACTATCAGTTTATAATACAAACAGTTTCGAGAAATCAGGCCTAGTTAGTACCATAGCCTCAGTTAAAGCCTGCTTCAACTTTTTGAATACCAACTCTAGTTCGATGGTTCATTCCCATTTAACGTCCTTAGAAATGAGATTCGTTATCGGTGTTACTAGCTTTTCTAAGTTTAAAAAAAAAAACAAGTATACCATCCGGCTATCCCAATAAACCGCTTTAGCCGTTTTTGATTCGCCGAAGCTGGGTATTTACCAATGGGTTTGAACTTGTGAAAATTGACCCTTAAATCTTGCTTATTTATCTCGTACCCCAGATGTTTTACCTCAGAGCACCAAAATTCCGATTTCTCTCAACAGATTATTAAGTTGGCATCATCAAGAGCTTTTAGAGCAGTAGTGAGCCTTCTTGTGGTCGTGAACCACACTTCTTGTGGTCGTGAAAGTTATCTGTGACTATTATAATTTTATCTTAATTTATCTATACAGCTCTCATTCTGGTTTAATGATTTTGTCCATTATGACCTGGTAAGTGACTAGGGTATTCGTGAGGCCGCAGGACACACAAACATATTAATAGAGGCGTTATTTGAGGACTGTAAGGGCTGTTGGCTCCTTGCTGTCATTCTTTAACAATATTAGATCATAGGCTTTGCTGAGGTCTATTTTTTAAGTTAAGGTCACCTTGCAAACCTTGTTGAGGATGTCACGCGCATTGTTAATATGCCTGGTGGTTAGATTATTATATCTGTATTTCGTGATTTTAGTAGTACAGCACGGTTTTTTTTCAATTTCTTTGCGTTTCGAAATAGTCTACACGATTCGCTGATTTGTACATATACTTTTTGCATACCTTTCGATGCTAGAGCTTAGTTCTACCTTACAGTGAAAGTTATTGGGCCTTTTTAGAAACTAGTTTTGATAATTAGATACAATAAACATTTGCAAATAATTATGACAAATACTACAATTAACTTGTGTGATGTACATTTAACGTTAATAATTATAATTTATCACTAGCAATATACATTATAAGCTTTACGCTATATAAATTTTTCTTTTTTTTTTTTAACTATCCATTTGCTACTAACGTCACTGTATACCTTATTAATAACTTATCTAACTTTAATAAATAATAAATGAGGGGAACCAAACACAATAGCACTAAAAACGACATGAATGTTAAACATCCCAGATTTGGGTTGGAAGACTTTAGGCCTACTGAGCTTACTAACCCCAATTTCTGAAGTTCTTACTTTTGACATGCACAAAATATAGAAATATTGTTAAAAAAAAATTATATTTGAATAACACAATTTGAATACCCATTATTTAAATTTGCTGTCAAGCAGGTATTTTCTTTACTAAGGCTATAGGCTAACTGATTCCAGCTTAGTAAATAATTTTAGCTAATATCTCACTGTTAGCAGCACTTAACAATTGCAGAAAACTGTTTTAAACATAAAATTAGTTATTGTCACTATGAATAGCCAACACAGCTATTTATTTATAAATTTATTTGTAAGCTCACAAGCTTCTAGTATTCCAACTACAAAATAGTGGCCCCAGCGGTAAAATATGATGGTAAACGCACTTAAGTTAACTCAAATCTTTGGAGCATAGTGTAAAGAGTAATAACTTTGCACTTCTAAACAATATAATTATTTAAATCGAAAGTGAGTGAACTTCAGTTACCAAGGCCTCTGAAGCTTTTTAAATCCTTTTTGTAGAGCTTCTGTGCTACTAAATTCGTAATGCTATGGTATGATATTGTATGGTATTTTATTTCTAGGATTGCTTTTAGCTTTTGTCATACCAGAGACCTTTTTGCTTTCAAATGTTTGTTTATTGGCCTTAATTACACGATGTACGAGTCTTTCATGCGGGCTTCTTGCCAAATTCCCCTCAGATGACTTAGTCATCCATGGAACTAAGTATTTTTTATAGAGCGCAGCAATTGCCTCAAGTGCACTTCAGTTATTTTTTAGTTTATTAAAAGAGTCTGATTCAATTTATCATCTAGTTTATTGTACTGACGTTGTTATGACTGAAGGTGACTTTATCCGTTGAGCTGGTCAGGTGTTGGCTTTTATTTAAAAAGAAAGCCACTGAAGGTCTCGAAATCACCAATAAAGACGACTATTCATTTGAAAAGTTAGACAAGTAGATTTTATTTTTCTGGATATTTATCTCACCAAAAACGGCCAAGAAGAAAATCTTCATAAGTTTTGACCGGGTTCGAATCCCCTACTCCTTGAGTATCTTTAGCTAGTGGTCTTGCATGCAAAACACTAAGCTTTTTAACCTCTTTCATACAATAGATAATTTTTCATAATTTTTTATGGATAATGCTTCGAAAATTTTTCAATATAAGCAGATGGGTGGTTCATAGTACATTTTAAAAATAAGTCCGTACGAGTGTCAGCTATCGTTATATACTTTATTCAAAACTTAATGAGACAAAAAAATGTATAATAAAGTACTCCAATAGTTGTATAAATAATTCATGTAGCTGAACTTTATTATATTTTTTTTTTGTTCGAAGCTTGGTGATAGAACTTAAGTTGTTTTAAGTATAATGATTCAAGGCTCAACTTCTTCTAAATTGCTAAAAAAATAATAATTTTTTGTCAAGTAGCTTACATAAAAATAATTAAAAATGACTATAATAATATGGTACACGATATTCACCGGTAACATCGTATAACATAATATAATACCAGAGTGTGATTAAAATCTGCCATATTATATATTTTATTTCCTACCCAAAATTAAATTCATTTTGTCGTTAAAAGTAGATATACTATTTACACATGAGCTAGTAAATAGGATATCTAATTTTTGTCATCAAGATAGCTTTCAATTATCTTTTATTATTTGGAATATTGCCTGTAACCTTACTTGGCCTGGATTATCGATGATATAAATTAAACGTCTTTTTTTCTCATGAATCTCATGTAAAATTGTTATAAAATTTCATTTTTTTAATTTAATGCCCTCCTTATGAATATAGTTAAATAAAAAAATATAATAAACTCGTTGGTTGAGGTTATTTTATTACTTTATTGCATGTCCAACACAGTTTAATCTTTAATATTAAGACTATCTTATCAAGTATCAAAATCAAAACGTGTATCAAATAGCAATGTTTAATTTAAAACACCCATACGAAGCTTGCATATTTAAAAAATGCTGAGACTTAAGTTATCAAGGATAACCCCTCAAATCTAAGTTACAATAATTTTACATTTCTCGTTTTGATAATGTTACAATTTAAAAATTTTAAAATTCTATACAATTATAATTCTAACACTAAGTTGGTGTTAATCTTTGTAAGATAAAAAAAGTCATTGGTAATTGTTCATGTTAGAATAAGCAGTTTTTTGGTTTTGGTTCTATCAAGAAAGTATGTTCGTTAAATATAATTATAGAACTAGATTATGGAGCAATTAGTCTTTATATTAAGGACTAACGGTAGAGTAGTGTTAACTAAAAATTTTCGTTCACTCATATCAGCTGAAATCTATGATAACTTCTGATTGTTGTAATGTACTATTATTTTCTGGAGGTTTTATCAAGAGAATTTAAGATAACTGTGACCACGGAACTAGATCTTGGAAAGTGAAAAGTAATCATACGAAACAAATGTAACATAATAATTCGAATAAATTATCAGATACAGGGATATAAGTCGATAATTTGTAACAATCTATATAAATACCCTTAAAACCTTACCAAGAAATGTATAGAAAAAATGTCAGTCTTATTATAATATAGTTGAATAGATAAAAAAAATAGTTAATAGAATTCATGATTACTTATACCATTCTATATTAAAACAATGTTTATCAAGTTTTCTTTCTTTCGAAATTTTTTTTCAATTTCATAAATGAATACCATATAAACAGACTTTTTTGGACTTGTTGGGCTCTGTATTTAACCCTTTAACATCACTGAAGTTAAAATTATGGTTCATTATCGTAGAGTATGTCACGATAGTAAATCAGTTAGATGCCATCCTTTAGCAAAAAACGCAAGTTTTTAAGATTCGTTTTTAGTCCGGGAATGGTTCCTTATAAATGGTACAGCCATTACAATTTGGCTCACAATCGAAGTAGTGCGCATGCCATAGTTAAAAGTATTCATTTAGTTCTTTGTGTTTGTAAGATAAATACAAACAGATACATTTATGACTAAATGTAGACTAATACCCATTATTTTTGAGGAGATTTGTAACATAATTTAGGTTATTGGTGTAAGATAATTAATGAGCCAAGAAAAAGACAACAACCCCTCCATAAAATATGATTTATGTATGCAATAAAATGGGTTGAGAAATACTGTCAAATTCTTGCGGAAAAAAAAGATCTTTTGTACAGGTCAAAGTCAAAAATTTAGTCCCCTTATAATAGTGTAATGGAAAATTTTAAGGATTTAAGGGAAAAAAGTCCCAACTTAATAAGCAACTGTCACTTAGAGTTTATTCTATTATAACTATGGAAAATACTTTTTCTATTCCATGCACATACTATGAAAAAGATAATATAAACATACCTACGATAAAATGGTATGTCATTCTCGAGCTCCTTAGACATTCTTAACTTATGGTCGTGAAGTAGTACGTGTGCCAACCATGAAAAAAGAATAGTTTTTTATTATCATTCTACGTGACTGTTTCAAAAAAAAGAACCAAATAAAAAATTAGTAGAACTTGATAACACTGTCACTACATTATTTAATTCTTTATGACTTAGATGAAAGTGTAGTTTCAATAACTTTTATCCAGTTTTTATGCAGTTCGTTGTAAGTTAAAATTAAACATCAATATATAACAAAGGATGTTAAATGAAACTTATTTATAGAATTTTGAAACAAGTAGCTTTCAAATGAGCTGATTCAGGCCCTGATTTCAGGGGTGATCTTTGATTTTTTAAATGCCAACATTTTTAACTTACGTGGATTTTGTACGTGTTAAGTTCCTGTTATATTAATATTTGTTGAATGTATTTATACTGATACCGACTCTGGTAGTCCTGAATATGGTTTTGTGAAAACTAAAAATTTGACATTTTACTAAGTAATTAAATGCCATTAACCACAATTTAAATGTCTTCATTTGTTACATTCATTTGTTAAAATACGAGAAGTATCCCTCCAAGATTGGTTTAATTGATCCTATACATTTTACCACTTTTCTTTAAAATTTTCTTAAGTACCATTTCTATTCTTTAAAGAATCAGTTGAATAAAACTCTCCATATGACTCAAAGTCCTGTACAACGGAATCATACTCCAGAGTGTTATTGTTTTTCTTTAAAATTTTCTTAAAATCTTTTTCTAGACTGCTGTAATTGTTAAGCCAAGCAATTTTACCATGAAATAAGGGTACCAAACATTTTTTTACTTTTTTTTGGTTGTCACAATTGCTACATTGAACAATTTTCGTGAAACTTTTGCATCCTCTCATTAAACANAAAGGGTTAGGCTAAGAGAGGAGTGAATAATTCCATAGCCTTTACGATGTGGTTGGACGGGTTAGATAGGTATAATCAAGTGTGCAATAGACGTTTATTATGTATACGCTCATTTTCAATTGAACTTGCTTGTTAAAACCACTTTTATAAATGAATATAAGTATTCGTTCTTCCTTCAAAGTATTCTGAGTACTACTTCGAATTATACGGGGAAATTATGGTCTAAGAAATGTCATGTATCCTTACATACAGGTAGAATAGTAAGAGGTTTATTAATAAATAACCCCTTTACACGTAGTGTGTAGACTTAAAGGAAATTAATTTGTCCAGGTATCAAGGAATATTTTCTTATTTTGATAAGTTTTCTAAAATCTAATTGTTACGAAAGTATTTTTGTTAATGGCTCTAGAAACTCGTGTAACCACAATTTTTATAAAATAATTTCTAAATGTTCAATTGAAGTTTTTCAAAGTGTTTTGAAACCATAAAAAAACGTTTTTAGGAAGCAAATAATAACATAAGAATGACAATCAATCGAGACTTGGGAAACTACATAAAAATTAGAGAAAAAATTAATAGTTCTGGGATGAATCTTATTCAACTGTTAAAGAAACAACAAAATAATTTAAAATCATTGAATGAGGAGTCCTTATTTGTAAGGTAAGGTTTTAATTTTTCATATTTTCATAAATGTACTTTGAGGAACAGATTTATAAAAAACTTGTATATTTTATGAATGCATCTTACATATAAAGACTGACAGAAAATTTTTAATACATTTTATATTCTCACAAAAGTGCTTTAAATTTATGTTGAGATGAGTTAAAATAGTACTCTTAAAATCATTAGACAGACAAACAAAGATTTTGACATGGAATTTTACCTCTGAAGTAAATCGTAGGCTTTTTAATGTGCCTTAAGACCTTGACATCTTGCTTTTAATGACTTTTTATTTATTTTTATTTAAGTACAGACTAACTAAACGTTCATAATTATACGTATTCATATACTTTGTGTGCTTGAAGTGCCCCCTCCCTAGCACTTTATGAGCTGAGCTTGCCAACTTGCTACCCCCAGTGGATCTATGTTCTTACATACACACACACACACGCACGCGCACGCGCACGCGCACACACACACACAAACACACATGTGCGTTACATATACTAGTAGGGCGTCCCCCATGAGTGCATATTGCACGTCACCTCCCCCCATATCGGTTGTAATTAAAGCGAAATACTCAGATATTTTATGCTAAATATAATGACATATTTATTATAATAAAGTATGTCTGCTCATGTACAGGTAAGAAATGTCCAGTTGTACATAAGTTCAATAACAAGTTGTAAAATAATTGCATTATTTTTAACGATAAAGAACTGTGATAAGCTATAATATAATACTGACATTAGCACTTACAGGTATCTTAACGATAGATGTTTATTACAAATTGTTGAGATCCTGTTATTTCACCCCCTTAAAGAAATATAATGTACTGTATTATGATAAAATAATTGTATTTGATTTAAAAAAGGCTTCTTTATAAATAGTCTCACATATACGTGTTATAAAAAGGTATTATAAGCATAATTTTGAGGGATACATGAATTAAAAAAAAAAATAATAATAACTAATCCAAAGTAATTATACACATTAAAACAATATCATCGAAGATTAGTATAATACATATTATTTTTCACACAGTGTGCGGAAAAACCTTTGCCGCACACCTTTTCCTCACACTATGTGTAAAAATCGATTTTCTACACTAATATCAGTGTGGAAAACACCTGTTTTCCGCACAATTATTGTGAAAAAACTTGTACGCAACTTGTGCGGGATGATTTCCCGCACTCGTGTAATAGACTCGCACTCGTGGCTGGTGACGGTAACTCGTGCCATGCGATCACACTCTTGCTACGCATTCGTGTGCTCAACTGGCACTCTTTCCTGTCAACTCTGGCCACTCGTGTGAGTCTACCACGACTCCTGCGGGAAATCGTCTTTTCCGCACTTAGTATGTTAATAACTATTAACATGTGACAATGTGAAAATTTGTTTGAAAGTTATTTTGGCTGTAATCATGTTTGAGTGTCACTATAAAAAATTCTTAATTTAAATTAAGGAATCAATTTGATTTTTTCCGATAAATTAGGTTCTATTTGTCACAACTGTACAAGTGCATTACTATACCATAATTAACATAAGGAAAAATCAGTTGANACTAACTGCGATATAAACGCGTATCCGTCGCGTTTGATGCTGCGTGATGAACAAAGCAGCACTCTGCACCGAAATTAGTTTATATACACGTTAGTGTAGGCACTGCGCAAGTGTGTGTTTTATCAGAAAGAATCATCGATTCTTAATATTTTAATCTTAAGCTAGTTTTTGATAAAAAAAAATAGTGAGATAATACATAAGAATTTAAATAAAAATTTGTAACGTTAAAAAACTATAAAAAGTAGGCAATTTTTTAACTATATTGAAAAATTGTTGTTTATTGTTTTACTATATATTATGTAGAAAGATATTCTGTTTTTTTGTGATTTTAAGAGACTGCTTTAATCTGGTGAATTATGCAAATAATGGTAATGATAACCATGGTTCCTATTATTTTTTTTAAAGGACACCGCACAAACCCTGAGAATATTCTCTCTTGGTTAAATTGGCTAAAAATTTCATTTATTACAGATTAAGTGATCCCAATTAAGATGCAACAATTTTTTTTAAACAAATGGCTAGTTTCTAAGAAAAGAATTGCTTAGAATGGCGATTTGTCATAAGGTTAGTTTGACAGGCGGCATGAACCATTACAACCTTATAATGTACATATACACATGTATATATGTATATTTATTGTTTTTGACTCTAAATCACCGTTTACACCCGCTAGAGAAGAGCTTGTGATAATTTCTTAATGAAGCAAAAGTCGACGAAAGGGTTAGGCTAAGAGAGGAGTGAATAATTCCATAGCCTTTACGATGTGGTTGGACGGGTTAGATAGGTATAATCAAGTGTGCAATAGACGTTTATTATGTATACGCTCATTTTCAATTGAACTTGCTTGTTAAAACCATTTGTAATACCTCACAATTTTTTACCGTCTTAAACATCATAAAAACTCTATTATTATCATTATTTTTTTTTTTAATTTAACTTTAATATGTAATACAACTATTCTTTCATGTAATATTTTTCCTATTTCATTTAAGGCACAAATAGAGTTCCTTTCTGTTTTTGCTCTTTTACTATAGTCTAAAGGTCTAATACAAGCCCAGAACCTATTTTTTATTTTATAAGAGTCCCCGAGTACTAAGTGCTCATTTAGTTGTTCTGAATTGATTTAAAGAATGTATTATTACTGATCCCCTTCTCAGCTAAGTTTATATGTATTACTATTAAATAATTATTATAGTAAGAACACTATACTTTTACTTTATATTATTAGATGAACTTGTACCCCCTCCCACTCTTAACCTCGTAGCTGTCTCTGATAAGAAGCCGTCATGACTGATCCAACCTATTTATCAACAACTGCAGTGTCGTGAGCAGTCGTGCAGCAGTTGGTGTCCTTGAGTTGCAATTCATCCTATTAAATACTTAGATAAGTTCAATAAATTATAAATGTATAAATTATTGTAATAGTTAAGCGTTACTTTGTTTCAATATTTTTATATGATACACCAGTACCAATTCCTATTCCTTGGACCGCAGCTGACTTTGATGAGAAGCCGTCACCTCTAATCCAATCTATTTGCTAACAACTGCAGGGCCATTAACGTACGTGCTCTCCCTCTTGTTAAAGGGAAGAACTAGAATAATACTTTCTTTAATACTCTTATACTTTCTTTTAAACAATTATTTTTGTGACGAACATTAGGATCCGATTAGCATTTAGAACTGTTTGGACTCCTGTTTTTCAAAACAAGTTGAAATACGAGTATTGAGACCTATTTAAATATCTGTTGTTTCACTTATCTCAGTACCTTCATAATTACCAGATGTAATGCATACCTTGTTATACATGAGACCAATTTGAGACGTACGTTAAGGCAAAACCTTGTGATTTGTTAAAAAATACGTTATAGGACACAACATTAGACCAGATTTGAGATAATGTGTTTGACTCTCTTTGAAACCATTTACATGACTAGTTCCAAGAAAATTTTTGAGACGTTGTTTAATATCTATCATAAAACCAAATAAAAGACAAACCATGAGAGAAACATCAAAATCTATTTTTAGTCCAATGTTTCTATGATAATTAAAAATTTTCTAACTACCACATTTGAGACCAGATATAAGACCTAATTTCCGACCAGTTTCTAAAGTAACTAAAATAATTTTTTTGAACTATTTAAATACTGCTGTCACAAAACGTTTAATACATATTACTTGTTTTAACACATTGTAATATCAATAATGAGAATGTCTTCTAGATGTATTTGTAACCAGCTCAGAGACATGAATCAAGATCTTTTTAAAAACGCTATGTGTTTTAGGTCCTAATGAAATAATGGGATTTTTTGCGATTTTGTAGTCTGTAATTACTAAACAAATGTTGACATATGTTCAAGTCTTTTTCATAGAATTAAGGAGTTTCATCTTGATGTAATACAAAAATCAAAGCCACACTTTTAGCTGGACTTTGTAAAAGACATTTAGCCAGACTTAAAGCCATACTTCCTGCCAGACATTTAACAAGACTTAGAGCAACACTTCCAGCCAGACATTCAGCCAGACTTTCTGACAAACTTTGAGCCAGACTTTCAGCAAGACTTCTGCCAAAATTCCAGCCAGACATTCAGCCAGATTTTCTGCCAGACTTTTAGCCAGACTTACAGCCAGATATTAGGCCGGAATTCCATACATATATTCGGTCATTCTATCTGCCAGACTTTTAGTCAGACATTGAGCAACACATTAAGTCAGGTATCCTACCATACATACTGCCAAATTTAGGACCAGGCTTATAGCCGAACTTCTAGCAAGTCATCTAGCCATACTCTCTGTCAGACTTTAAGCCAGACTACCAGCCAGACATTCAGCCAGACTTGAAGCCAAACTCACTGTTAAACATTTAGCCAGTTTTTCTGCCAGACTTCCAGCCAGACATTAATCCACACTTTTCGCCAGACATTAAGAAAAACATCAAGTCAGGATTCGAGATATACTTACTGCCAGACATTAAGCCAAACTTCTAGCCAGATATTGAGCCAGTTTTTCTGCCAGACTTTCAGCTAGACGTACAGCCTGATGTCCTGACAGACTTTCAGCCAGACGTATAGCCGGACTTTCTGCCAGACTCTTGGCCAGACATACAGCCAGACTTTCAGCCAAACATTAAGCCAGACTTTTATCCAAATTTTTTGCCAGACATTGAACATAACATTAAGTCAGGTATCCAGACATACTTACTGCCAGATTTTAAGCCAGCACTTAGGCCAAATTTCCACTAGGATATTCAGCAAGTTCTTCTGCCAGACATTGAGCCAGACTTCCAGCCAGACAGTGAGCCAGACTTTGAGCCAGACTTTCAGCCAGACTTCCAGCCAGAGATTAATCCAGACTTTTTGCGAGACTTTCAGAAAAACATCAAGTCAGGATTCGAGACATACTTACTGCCAGACTTTAGGCCAAACTTTCAGCCAGACATGTAGTCAGACTTTCTGACAGACTTTCAGCCAGACGTATGGTCTGACTTTCTGCCAGACATTAAGCCTGACTTTAAGCCAGATTTACTGTTAGACATTTAGCTCATTTTTCTGCCAAACTTCCAGCCAGACATTGAGCCAGACATCCAGCCAGACATTAAGCCAGTCTTCTGGCCAGATGTAGAGCTAGACTTTCAGCCAGATATTTAGCCAGACTTTCTGCCAGACTTCCAGCCAGATATTAAGTCAGTTTTCGAGCCAGACTTTCAGCCAGACATACAGCTAGACTTTCAGCCAGACATTAAGCCATTAAAAAAAAAAAGGTTCTGGGCTTGTATTATACTTTTAGACTACAGTAAAAGAGCAGAAACAGAAAAAAACTTTATTTGTGCCTTGAATAAAATAGGAAAAATATTACATTTAAGAATATTTGTATCACATTTCAAAGATAAATTAAAAAAAAAAATAATAATAATAATAGAGTTTTCATGATGATTAAGACGGTAAGAAATTGTAAGGTATTACAAATGGTTTTAGCAAGCATGTTTAATTAAAGATGAGCGTATACATGATAAACGTCTATTGCACACTTGATTATACCTATACGACCGTTCATACCACATCGTTAAGGCTCTGGGGTTATTCGCTCCTCACTTAGCCTAACCCCTCTGTCAACTCCCACTTCCTTAAGAATTTATCACGTGCTCTTCTCCAGTGGGTGCAAACGGCGATCAAGAGTTAAAAACAATATATATACATTTATATGTGTGTATATATACATTNCAGCGGTTCTCAAATACTAGTCACTAGTCATGTATGATGTAGCTATATATATATACATGTGTGTATATACACATTATTAGGCTGTAATGGCTCATGCTGCCTGTGGAACTAACCTTATGATAAATCGCCATCCTTTACAATTTTTTTTCTAAAAAGCTAGTCATTTGATTGGGAAAAAAGATAATTGCATCTTATTCAGAATAACGTAAACTGTAACTAATAAAATTTTCAGACAATTTAACTAAGAGAGAATATCCTAAGGGTTTGTGCGGGATCCTTTAAGTCTCTATGAACTTTTTTAATCATGTATTGTCTTTGAATTAGGCATTAATATTCGTAACTTTGATTCTATAATTGACGATTGTTCTTAACAAGCAAACCCTTAATTTTGGAGTAAGAATTTGTTCAAAAAAAAGAATTGTAAAAAAATGGCTTGCTATTAAGTTTTTTATGCAAATCACAAAATGAATGGTAAGTTTTTAAAACAGTTATGATATAAGAGGAGTTATTCAGAAAACAAAGATTCGGCAAGAAAAAAAGCTAAAATAGTGACATTAATTCATAAGGGATGAAAAAGTAATAAGAACTTCTATTTAAAAAAATTTTTTGACTAATATTTTGTAACTAATAGGTTAGTAATATAATTAAATTGACTGGAGAGACTGTGATAAAAAAAACAAAAGACAAGAATCATGAAGTAAGTTGTGGTTATTGGAGCATGGATTCCATTAGATATACTGGACAAAAATTATAAGCTAGATGAAACGAACCCTTTGAACAAGAATCTTTGGCATCAAGCTTTGCCACCTGCAACGCTGTTGCAAAAGAGGCATTATGGCATTTTAATTATGTGTAGGTACTGTGCAGACCATCTTTAGACTTAATGATGACTGTTACATCAAGTCATTGCTTACTTGTACGTTGCGCATAAGTCGACTCAACGTGGCTCAGCAACTAGCATAGAGTTACAAGGTACATGACTGTATCTGTACATGTTGTACACATGTATAATTCATAAAAAAATGGTGGAAACGTAGTTGTACATCTATATATGCATTTAAGATGCCATATTGGCTATTAAGCATCAGCGCTGCAGGTGGCAAAGTTTGGGGCCAACCATTCCCATAGGTAAAGAAAAGAAGTGAAAGATCTGTTTGAATGAGACATACTCATTAAAAATTGGCATAGTGAAGACATTTGGCATTAAAGATTTGTACTTCATAAGAGAATTCTTGACACCCTTATCTAGTTTGTGGTTTTTAAGTCATGCAAGCGGAGACACAGATGTACACAAGTAGGTAAACCATGGCTATTCTTGCACCCCCCAGCTCCCCCCCTGAAGTAGTGATGGAGAAAGAGGCTGTAGCTATAGTTGGGCTGTAAGTAGAAGAGATGCGGTGGTGGGGAAAGAGGCTGCTCAGGCAGTGGAAGGAGAGGCACGGGCGGTATAGAAGAGGTAGTGGGGGAGCTTGGGTGATGGGTGGTGAGGACTACTTGGACGGTATCGTCAGGGAAAGGGGGGCTTCCGGATGCTGTGACATCAGATAGTACTGACGACTCCCTTCCTTTCCAACTGCAAATCAAGCTCTGACGTCCTCAGGATAAGTCCGAAAGTTGTAGGTAACAAGCTTAACGTACAGCGCGACAGAAAGATGATCAAGCGTGAACGTGTATTTCTTGTCAGCGGATGTTTTCTTTTTTTCTTATTCCGCTCATTGTTTTAGGAGTCTCATCGTAATCGCTGTTTTTTTTGTTCTTCTTAAGAGCGGGTGTATCGAGTTGTTGGAGAGAAAATTTTATTGGAAAAAGTGGATCTCGTATTTCGTTTAACGGCGACTAACGTTGGCTTACTCGACGCAGTACCTTTCCAAGGAATTCAGCCAGCTTATGAATTAAAGTTTAAGATTGTTCGAATGGTATGTAAGGAGGTTTCAATAATAACAAAACTTTAAACTTGATACACATATATTTTTGGTAGCTTCAAAAAAAATACACAAGAATTTCATAGCTATTGACTTTTTTTTCAATATGTCATATCTATTTTTATTTGAATACGTGCATATATTTTCGTAATAAAAATTTCCCTTTACTTTCCGTTAAGATGCCTCAAAGTCTTTTTGTATAAGAGATTTTCGGCTATTTTTATTTTCCTCCTCTTGTCTACTGAGGCTCTCGTATTTTGGTTTGCTAAATATCGGACCCATGTTGTTGATGTTTACTGCTTAATTGTCACAAGATAACTGAAGCTATACGTAAATTCTCATCAGCTTATAAGACAGCGCTAATTTTTTTGTACTACCACATGGCAAGATGTACTTTAATTTTTTGATCTTAAATGTTATACTTACTTTATTTTATTTGTTTTTGCATACTCACGGTCATCGCTTTTGACACCAACATTAGTATCAGTTTCAGAGTCACTATCGGTATCATCAGTATCATCAGTATTAATTCCATCAACAGTATCCCAACTGGGAAGCGTCTTAGAAACTTTCTTCTTATGACTATTAAGCGCGTCAAAGAACCTACTTAATCTTGTTCAATTTGATGAGCTTTACTAAGTGCGCAATATTGCTTTGTGCGTATATATTTTTGTACATTATGAGTACCACACATTAACGCCTTTGTTAAATATCTCATATTAAGAATATGACGCGATGGCACCATGTACTGCTGAATGTTAATCACAGTACACCCTATGGTTGATTCCACATAAGTGGCTGTATTATCTTCATAAACTTAAATTCGATGAGCATTTTTTGCTACAGTGTACAAATGTTGCTGTAACTTTCTAATGGAACAATCACCTTTGAACCAGTGAAGTCCATGCACTCGCTTCGACTGAAAATCGTTGTTTTGGCAGACATCCATAGGTTAGGTTGAAAAATTGCATGGGGGCCGTGCAATCCAATGACTGATCGCTGGTCTCATAAGCATTACCACAGCCACTTTTTTGGTAAAAACTGTCGAGAAGCGTCAGGAAAATCTCTAATCCCAATAACATCATCCTCGTAAAAATCTTTTTTTATTTTGCAGCTCAAAAGCGTTGTACTAACTGCGATGTAAAAGCGTATCTGTCATGTTTGATGCTGTGTGATAAACTAAGCAGCACTCTGCACTAAAATTTGTTTATATACATGTTAGTGCAGGTACTGCGCAAGTGTGTGTGTTTTATCAGAATAAATCATCGATTCTTAATATTTTAATCTTAAGCTAGATTTGAGGAAAGGGCTTTATAAATAATAACAATAATATAATTCCTTTTCGCCAGACATTAAGAAAAACATCAAGTCAGGATTCGAGATATACTTACTGCCAGACATTAAGCCAAACTTCTAGCCAGATATTGTGCGATAAAAAAAAATAGTGAGATAATACATAAGAATTTAAATAAAAATTTGTAACGTTAAAAAACTATAAAAAGTAGGCAATTTTTTAACTATATTGAAAAATTGTTGTTTATTGTTTTACTATATATTATGTAGAAAGATATTCTGTTTTTTTGTGATTTTAAGAGACTGCTTTAATCTGGTGAATTATGCAAATAATGNAAGTTTTATTAAGTTTTCTATTAAACATCTTCTCTAGAATCAGTGACATCTTTCCAGTCCATATAAAAGAAGAATTTTTTCATTCGTTTGACATTGTGGGTGGCACACATAGATCTATACGCACCATTATGGTGAGGACATGCTGTAGCTAATGTTAGGAGTTCAAACTCTGGATAATCAACCATATTATAAACTTAAAAATTAAGCCTTTAGAGACACCTTTTCTTCACTTCTCCAATCACAAAAATCTTCTTCGCAGCTTTGAGATTTTTCCGAATAATATTACCAATGTTGTCGATAACACCTGATTGCCAATCTAATCCATGATAGAGCAGCTCAAGCCATAAATTTTCACGTTTATATTTATCATTTAGTTTGTGCCAAGAAAATGATAGCTCAAGGAGAAATACTTGAGGCTCATCACCTTTATTTAGTGGAAGAATCCCCAACTCTTTAAGCACATAATCGTTGCCAGGCTTCTTGCAGACCTGCATGTCTATCATGTACTTCATCACTATACGGACTGACCTGACAGCCAGTATTTTTTTATAATTTTATATACGTGCTTAAACAAGTTTTCTTATGCCACCACTAATGAGATTTTAAGCCACGATGCGATCGTGTAGAATGAGACAGTAAGCAGATATATTTTCTGGGAAATTCTATCGTGCTTCAAACTCCAAGCGCAAGTCTGATGGTGCGCTTTTTAAAGCTTCATTCTGCATAGGGCAGTTAATTACAATAAGAGGCATGTGTGTGATGAAATCTTTTTTATTCAGCATAAGTTCTTTACAGTAATAGATGGCTTACAAATTCTTATATATGTCATTTACTGTTGAAAACTGATTTTTATTAATATCAAGATTAAGATTTCCATAAGGATAGTAGTGTCAGTTTAAAAAAAGCTTTACATTGCTTAAATAACAGTGATCAAAGAGACTGGCATTAGAAGCAGGATCATTTTTCGCTTATTCTGAAAGCCCAAAATAACAAAACGAGGCTTTTCCAACTAATTGGAAGTTTTGACAGTCCACACATACCTAGAAGTTCTTAGCAAAAGAGAATACTTATACAACTCCTAATTGCGGAAACTCATAGAAACAGGCTTGTCTTTTGCAACAACATCAAGCAAAGGAATTTTTCTTCCGTCTGATGCAGTTATGAAAGGCACAAGCCACTCAATCTAAGTCAATTTAAGCTTATGCTTTTTGAAAACTTAATTTTTAGGTACTTGTATAACGGTGCTAACATTATCTCTTGATCTTGTGAAAATTAAATTATATTTTGCATTAACCACAGCTTTGCGATAGTCCTCAGCGAAACCAAATATCATACTCAAAGGTATTGACACTTCAAAATAAAAATGATCATTGATAATAGATTTTTTCTCTCCAATGTCTATCCAACCAGCATTTTCAAGCATTTAACTCTGACTGGGAGAGTAAAATATCCATCCTTTCATAAAAGTTGTCAATCCAACATTCTTACACCTATCAATTTCTATACCATTTAGTTCATATCATATTTCTTCAAACAGATAGCAGATGGCGTTATTAACTAGTTTTGTTTTCTCAAGAGATTCATCACCTGAAGTTGTTAAACGTCCAAAAATACGTAGGGAACTTTGAGAGAGTAAGAGACATAAAACTTGATGTTGAATTAAGATGCAAATTTCATCACTGCTATTAAATGCTGATGCAATGTGGGGTCGATGTGCATGAATTTCGTAGTGCGCAACCGACTTATCAAACACGATACCTGACTGAATCCCAAGAATCTCTTACATCACGACCTTTCTCGTTTGCAGGCAGCAAAAAAAAGCACAAGTTATTTATCACCAAGAGCTCTTAATTTTATGCCTAAGTTTTTTAAGAACTGCACGTTGTGACGTGTTGATGCTTTGGGTGTTAGTCAACGACTGATCCGTCTCATCCACTTTGGTTTATTTTTATAGCTTTGTCCAATTTAGTTGTCTCGTGGATGACTATTCGTCCTCACCCTCGTTACTTGTTTTTATAGCCTCATCCAACTTTACTATTGTTGTACACTATGCCCATTTCAGTTGAGTTGTTTGAAGTGTTGTCTTATATTTATAACTTCTCCACGAAAATTAAACAAGTTACCTTTCTGATAAGCAATGCATACTTAAAGATGATCGACAATTTCAACAGCAACGGGTAAATAAATGATTTGCAATGGAACTTTGACATTATTAAATCCCGGTGGTACAGCAGGGAAAAACTCATGGATGGTATAAATTTTTTCTCCATTTACATAGGCTGCACTAGTGATATTACACTCAACTCTCAATGTGTTAACCGTGAGAACAGCAACAGGTAAATCTGAGTTGTGAGAACTGGTACCTCCAAGAATTCGTTCAGTTAAGCCTAAAAAATGGCCTATAGAATCCTTTAGTCTGAAGTCAATAGTACGACTACATGTTATCACACTGCGAAGAGTATTGTTGTTTGGTTTGATGCTAATAGCTATGTCGTCGGGTTGCAATACGTCGATCAGAAGTGACTCAATATCAGGAATTTCGTAGCTGCCGGTTGGAAAAACAACCACTTAATCGCCTACGTAAAATTTATTATTACCTTCATTGATATTTGGAATTAAATTAAAAGTTAGGAGTTTTACTAGACCAATAACGTAGTTATGTCCTGCTGACAACTCGATAGGTGGAAAATACTGTGCTTCGAGAAGAGATGATGTTCCTGATAAACTTAATGTCAATGATTCTTCCATGACGGTTTCTCAATCACTAATGTTACTAAAGTATTAGTATACATTTATATTAGCTGAAAATGGAGTTTCTTACAAAAAAAGCTTAAGCAAAGATGTCCGCAGTTGTATTAACCAAAGTGTTGAAACCTCTCGTAATTATATTTGACACATCTAACACCAAGATATAGCAGTAGATTTATCGGTGGCTGTTACTGGGCACCAAAACTGTTAAAATACGTCACGTTATTGCCTCACTCTCTATAGACAACTCAGTTAGTACCAAGACCATCTTTACCATCGAGATTGATTACTGCTAATTCGGAAAAACGTGGGCCATCGGCTGACAAAGCATTTCTCATGAAAACTCGACGGAAATGCGGTATTTTCAAAATTTATGCATACTTGATGAGGTCATAGTCTGTGAGAGCTCGGTAAGGCAGTTTTACGTAAAAATTTTTTTTTTTTTTTTATCTCTTAAGCCTTTTCCAAGCGTTAAATGTAGAACTAAGCTGTTCTAATACGGTTTTGAAAATAGCCCCTTTCCAAGTCATAGTGCTTCTATTTCTTTATTATGCCTCTCACTCTTCTTTTGCTGTTTTTAAGCAACTTGAGCATTATGAATAGCCTTGACAACTCTAGTTACACCAATAGTGCCTATAGCACTTAGGCCAGCAAATGCAGGAATAAGGTATGGTGAGAATCCTCCAGTGTTTTGCGGGATAGTCAATACTCAAGGCAATCCAATATTTCTCCTACCACAAGCTTTTTTCACAGCATCCTGCGCTCCCTTTTACGCTAAACTTGTAGCTTTTCGAGCACGACGATTAGGTATTATGGACTTTGAGGCACTTAGAATCAAGCTTTTTAAAGTAGTTTTCTTCGGCTTTATTTTGTTCTTACTCACTTTACCAGAATTCGTACTTTAGAACGCTCCCACGCCGAGTTTGGACTCCAATTTCATGGTACTGGTTACAGTAAAAGCAGCAGCGTTTTCCCTAAGCTAGCGTCTGTGGCTTTAAATCTTTGCCACGCCTTTTCAGCGAAAATTTTGTCAGCGGTGTTTTTTGTTGTAATATTTTTTCGATGCTGAAAATAGGCTACATGTTGTTGTTTGCACGCCTGATCCAATGGATTGATACCAGGATCTCTGCGAGCAAATTTCTTGGCTAGTTTAGTGCATGGTCCACAATATTGATATCCTGGTACTTGCAGTTCTACAGGCAGTTTATTGATAAGTGTGTTTATAATTCCACAGCCTTTGCAACGATGAATGATCATTACTTTCCAAGTGCTTAACGATGAATGAGCTCGAAAATACATGTAGAGCACTATTTATAGTTTCATATTTCAGCATGCAGTAACCACGAGCTCCGAGGAACAGAATATTAAATTCCTGTCATAAATTTCAACAAACTGATAAGCAAGATTAGGAAATTCGATGACAGATGAGTTTTAAAATATATAGGCAAATTATTTACAGTATCATGTTTCAGTCTCAGTTGAGTCAGCATACAGTAAACATGAGCTTCATAGATCAGAATATAAAACTTCCTGTCATGAATTTCGACGGAATCGTTAAGCAAGATAAGAAAATCCAACGCCATGGTGATTTGCTATCCGATACGATAAGAGCTGTTCTTTGTGGTCCGTCAAACTGTGGAAAAACAAACAGCTTGCTGTCTTTAATTACTCACCCCAACGGATTGAGATTTGAGAATGTTTATCTATACTGAAAGTCGCTGAATCAGCCAAAGTATAAGTTTCTAGAACAACTGTTGGAGCCCATAGATGGTGTAAAGTATTTTTCATATAGCGATTATGAATCAGTCATATCTCTGGATAAGGCACAACCCAACTCTATAATGATATTTGACGATATTGCCTGTGAAAAACAAGATAATGTGAAAGCCTTTTCCTGCATGGGACGTCACAAAAGCGTTGACTGCTTCTATCTATGCCAATCCTATGCTCAAGTTCCAAAGCACTTAGTCAGAGATAATTTAAACCTTTTAGTATTATTTCGACAAGATGGCATGAATTTGAAGCACATCTATAATGATCATTTTAATACTGATATGACGTACAATGAATTCAAAAAATTATGTGTAAACTGTTGAAGAGTTGGAAAACATGGATTTGACGTAATAGACAAGGAAAGAGATGTTGATAATGGTAAATATAGGAGAGGATTTGATTTTTTTGCTATGAATATAACTTATGTTTATTAAGTGCGTATTAGTCTCTTGTTAACCGTCAAGCGATCAACATGGATGCGTTTTATGAGGCAAAAGACGTTCTTGGGCAAGTTAAAAAAACTAGAGAAGCTGTTAGACGTAAGCATCGATTGTTAAAGTCAGCATGAGAAAATTTTGAACAGCAGGTTAGAGAGACTTTTAAGCCTATTACTGATCCACTTCTTAAAATTATCGATGACACAAAGGAAGTAAAAAACGTGCCACTTAGCTCTCAATATTTACTTAAAAAACGCTTCAAGCCTTTAAATACAAAAATTAATAATATCGACGCATCAATATTCTAATCAGCTAATAGTAACAGTGATAATGAAGAAGATACTTTTTTGTCGAATGATACTCTCAAAGACTATGATACCGTTGTTGAAAAAAGTGACGATGATGATTCAGCACATGATTTTGATAAAAATAAACCTATGAATACTTACTTACAAAAACTTGATAGAAAGGAGTCAGAAGTGAATCAACATTATAGGATAAGAAAGAAAAAAAAGGACAACACGTACTTGATGATTTGCCTATATAGTTTAAAAATACTTAAATTTAAATAAAGGATCCAAGACATCCAATGACTGATGGATTAATAGAAGTTACTTATAAGTGAGCATCCTCATGAAAAGCACGTAATACCAGACAATTTAGTTAATAACGAACAAATCTTGGAAACGTCAAGTGCGCATAAAAGAAAATTTGACAAAAATAAGACAATAGTAATAAATTAAATAATGTTATTGCCCCATTATTTAATCTCACTCAAAAGAAGAAGAAAGGTGGGTCTATACCTTCATTTAAAATTTCTAGGCTAAACATGGAAATGGACTACGTTTACTGGGACGATCCTAATGAGCTGGTCAATCGGCTAAGATTACTTGTGGCAGAAAAAGCAGCCGGTAACCCTAGTTACACTAATGAAGTAAATTTCTACTTCAGTGTCAAAATAAGCATTGACGTGTTCAGACGTGGATCAGCTAAGTCGAAAAGTGGTAGTCATGGTCCTCGAGGAATTGAATATAAGCTTACCACAGATGGTCAATTTGACTTAAAAAATAAAAGAATGTGCAATGTTGCATCAGCTATTTAACCTCAAGATGCTGTAAATCTCACTACTTTACAGACAGAAATAATTTTCATTTTGGATGAAAAAGAGAAAATAAATCTACTATTGAGCAAATTAAGTAATGTACTCTCAGAAACAATACTAAATTTGCAGCGTGAAATAAATACATTTAAGGAGGTTGTAGTACATACATTTAATATAACTCCAGAAGACCGTTAAGAGATGGAAGCAGTAGTGAAAGAGCTTCATAAACCTGCGAGACGCAGTAACCTTCGCCGAAAGTTTGATATTCGAGGCTTGGATGAAACATGGCAAGCTGATCTCGTGGAGATGATACCTCATGGTCATGAAAAAAAAAGTTATAGGTATTTGCTTACAGTTACAGATGTATTCTCCAAGTATGCATAATCTGTGCCCGTAAAGAATAAAATCAGTAAAGATGTGACTGCAGCTATGAAGTCGATATTAACAGAAGGAAAAGTTCCAACTAATTTGCAAACAGATTATGGCAAAAAGTTTTACATTGTCAATTTTCCAAGTATCATGTAAAAGAACAAAACTAACTTGTACTTGACTTATAGTAATTTTAAAGCGTCTATATGTAAGCGATTCAATCGTACACTAAAGCATGATATGTGTAAAAATTTCAGCTTGCTTGGCAGATATAAGTGAATGGACATCTTACATAAGTTACTGACGGCCTATAATCATCGAAAACATTGGACAATATCTATGAAACCAAAGGATGTGTCAGCTGCTACTGAAAATAAAATTTTGAACAAAATTTTATCAAGAATAATAGGGATAAGAGACCAAATGAAATTTAAAGTGGGAGATAAAGTGCGTAAAAATAAGTAATGCTAAGCAAGTGTTTGAAAAAGGATACACACCTAACTTGTCGACTGAGGTATTCGCTATAGCACGAGTAGCTCTAACCAATCCTACAACTTACTATTTGAAAGATTACCGAAATCAGCCAATTTCTAGTGGCTTCTGCGAACAGGAACTGCAGAAAACCAAGTATCCTGATACTTATCTTGTTGAAAAAATTCTTCGTCGATGAGAAAATCAAATACTTGTCAAGTCGTTGGGCTTTGACAATACCCATAACAGTTGAAGTGATAATAACAAAGAATTAAAGTGATACGTACTTAAAAAATAATTAAAATTTAGAAGTTGTTAAAAAAATCATATAAAACTTTTTGGGGTCTTTTAAAGTTATGAATTATGTGTGCAAATGAAATTTTTATACCATACATGCAAATGTTACATCTTATATAAGATTCATTTATATAAAAAAAGACTCTAAGCATGTAATACATTCTATCTTTTATTTTTTCCACGTTAAACTAGTTTCACAAAAGTAACTTTCTTTTTCTTGTATTTTTATGATTAAACGTTTATTGGTTGAAAAATTCAACACTATCACCATTATAGCGAAGTGACAGCTTATTTCTATCAACAGATTCCAACAAACTATTGAACAATAGTTCGTTACTCACAAGATACTTAGATACTTGATTAGGTAAAAATATTTGGAAGTGGTCGTCTAGTTCAGCGATGGTTTTCGTGCCGAATTTAGTGTTAGCTTTTCTCAGCTTCGATACCGCATGACTTTGCCCTTGACCATTTCATTGATCTTCGTTATTGGAAGGAATCTTCCACAGGCCAGCTGATTAAGTGCTGCCAAATCACAAATCAGCTATCTGAAATATAAGAAAATTATATGAGTTGTATAAATAGTAAAAAAAATATATATGAATAAGAAAACACGTTACAAACCTTCATTGCTGAGCATTGCTGTTCCAAAAAGATCTGCTTATCTCTGTAGAAATTTTTCAACTTCAAACCTGTTATTTTTAGAGCTTGTTGTTGACCTAAGCTGCTTGCGTTCGATGATGAAGTAGTCAATACTTGTAGCTGCTCACTACAGCTCTGACTGAGCTCTGCTGGTTGATGCTGCCGATAATGTAGGGACTCTCCCACTACTGAATAAATTTCCCCCTCTACATTGGCTGCTGGTCTCCTATGATCTTCTACATACTCTCTAAGTCTTTGTTCTTCTGTTTCTTTAATTCTATAATGGCCCAAGGTAGCTTATCTGTAGAGTTTAATAAAATGTATCGTTTATCATCTCGGGAACTAAGAGAAATTTTAGTTTGGTCACGTAGGCACTCAGTATAGTCATTGCAATCGATAGTTGCTCTGACGACGTTACTCTTAACACCCTTTGCTTTTTTAATCACATTTTCATTTTAAAGAAGAATACTATACATCTTACTTCTAAGCCCAACAAATTTTAATATAATATTTCCATCGCACTCATCTTTCATGATCCCAACGATTTTTTTATTTTCTCACGGCATCATTAATTTATTATTTTCTGGATAATCTGATGTGTCAAATTCATTAATATCCAATTTCATCATTTTAAAAATATCATGGTTTGTTACCTCATATATCTGAGTGTCTGTATCAGTGGATGAAAGTTTACAATCATTTTCAAGTTTGAAGAACACATAATCTAAGACACTAAGCCAAATGTATACTGGCTTTTTAATCATCACTTCTGCACGTTGTAGCTGTATGGCTACAAAACTCTTATCAAAAATATCATAGCTGTGAAAATTTGGCTTTCCTATATACGATGCTGCACCATAGCGTCCATCCCAATGGTTAAGAAGTTTGATATCAATAAGCTTTCTCTCATTTTCTATCGTTTTTCCAAAAATAGCATTATTGAATAGTTTGAAAAGCATTTTTTCAAACTTATTCTTAGCCTTTTTCCTCTCAATGCTATTGAGATCAATATATTCTTTAAGCCATGCACTTTACTAGAACTTTAAGGCTCGATATATTTTTGTCAGTCATAATCCATGATTTGTGGCTTGCTTGAAGGCTTTATAATGAAGTACATACTTATACTTGTTATTTAATGATGTCATTAATTTAGGCTGCTTCGAACCTGGTGCTGGAATGCGTTTGAAACAAAATGGCAAATCTTTATTAGAATCGTGGAGCTCAACTGGATGCTCCAAATCCACTTCTAAAATATATCCGTAAGCACTTTCATTTCCATAATTATAAGAATCATGAGGCTGTTTCTCAACATTTTTGACCTACTAAAATCAAGCATTATAAAGTTTTTTTCGTCATTGCCCAACCATACAAATTATTTACTTCGAAATATGCTATATATTTTTCAGTTTCATCTTTTTTATAATTTTTCGTAAAGTGATTATTAACATATCTGCATATCTGCATATCTACATACCTGCATATCTGTTACAGCACTGACATATTTCACCTTGTATGCCTTTTTTAATGAGCATAAACATATCTATATCAGTAATTAGTTCTAGTGTAATTTTAAAAAAATTCTCAATTAACAACTCAAACACAATTTACATAATATTCTTATACATAATACTTACTTTCGTTTTTTTCAACATGGCATCCCAAGTGAAGCCTGGAGTAGTGAAATAGTGAGCAGGATCTAATTAATAAACCTTGAAGTAATTATTTTTTAAGTCTTCAAATACTTCTGTTAACAAAAGTACATTAGTTTTGAGGTAAAGATCTGAATACTGTCCAAAAGTTATAATATCAAAAGTTTTCCATACTGTTTCAGCATGTGTATAATCTTTACTACTTGTATGTGCATTATATAATTTACTATAGAAATCACCTTCAAATAGGAGCCTGATTTCAGGTTTAACCCAAAAGTTTTTCGAATGATGCTACATAATCGTATGGAAATACACCCTTCCTCTTCAGCATATTGATTTGCTCGAAAGAGCATTTATCATCTTGACTGAAAACCTTTTCTAGAGTATCATACTGCTCTTTGTAAGATCCCAACTTATCAAGCGATGATGGCAAAAATCTATACAAGTCAATAAAGCGTAAGTTTATGCTTGTCCCTTTAACGTACTTTGTAAAAGAAATGTATTCTTTTTTAGTTTAATGGATAACTTGTACTCTTCCAGAAAAGCAAGTTACAAGTTCTTGTATAAATAAGTGGGCATCATAATTGCTGAGATTATGGAAAAGTATTGGTACTGCTCGCGAGTCCTTATACTTGAGGTTACGTATATTGTGAGCTGGGCCTCGATATCTGAGTAAAAAAAAGCGAATTGTAGTTTAAAAGAGAAAATTTTTAATTAAAAACTCTTCAACATAAAACTTACTCTCTAGTAAAATGGCAATGATCGTGAACTTTTTCATCATGTTTAATAAACTTTTCACGTGTGTGACAAGTCTGCGTATACTATGAATGGTACACGATTTTCATTTATGTGATTTTCAAATTTTAAAATTTTATTATTGTACCTCGGCAAGCTTATTTTACACTTATTTACTTTAACGCTCTCCACCGTATGTGTTTTTAACATTTCATCAGTTGTAAAGTAATGAAGACAGTGGTCGCAAATACATATTTTATGTTGATGTTTTGTTAAAGATTTTCTTACCAACCTAGATAAGTCTTTAATATAAACGTAGTGGTATTTTTTATTATTATCAGTTCTATTATCACCACCTTAGATTTCTTCTGAATATTATTCTCTATTTTCTTCTACCTTACTTTCGTCCATTGCCTCACCATTAATAAAACCTACTCTATCTTCTTCTACCTCATTATCATTTGTTAAGGAAATCATAACGTTCTCCGTCAATATTTTTTTGGTTCTTTGATTTTTCCTCACTATACGTATCAATATAATAATCGTGTATGAGCAGAAAATTAATATGTTTATCCTTTTTTTCAGCTGTCAAGTGTAGGGGTAAAGTTTTATAACTTTTTCTACTTTTCTTCAAAAAATACACGTTAATAGACACGTCATTCTATTTTTAAAATTTCGTAACTTGCTTAGGCTGCACTGGAAAGGTGATTCCTTTGGAACTATAACTGTTTTCGTATTGAGTATAATTTAACACTCGTTGTGCATTCTTATTTACTAGACATAAAGCTGACAAAATGGCCCATTTGAAGCGTTGCTGATCTGCGTTCTGTACATTTACGCAAGCTTTATTTTTCTTGATAGTAGTAGGGAGTTCTGCGTAAGAACTACCACTCGTTGCATTGTTTTTATTAATATTTACTACTAAATTTATAATTAAGCTTAAAGTCTATCCAGAATTGCGCTCCTGAAACTCTTCTATATCTGTCGAAATAGGCTCCTGGACATTTGTTTCAAACCATTCATGTAGGTCTGTTGTATCAAAAATGGAATCAGATTTAGTATTTAAATATTTAACTTCAACAGTCTTTGTATCATTTTTCACTGTCAAAGACTCTGCTGCTAATACTGCATTAATTTTTAAAGCATTTTGCTCTTCGAAAATTTCTCGCACTTTAAAATGAATTTTTTTCCGCAGACATAAGAAATTTTATTATATCTAAATGCCTACTTTTTTCTATAACAGCCGTTCTCATACAATTTTTAAAAGCACTATTAAGATCTTTTCATGTCACAAAGTTATAATCATCTTGATTGTCTAATTTTTCATTGAGCCGTGACCCTTGCATTTCTAGAATTTTATAAAATGCTGCTAAGAAAGTTGATAAAAGACACTCAATTCTTAAAAACTTATTTTTCACTGGCAATGATAATTTTACACACAACTTATAGTCGGAAATACTTTTAAGCACTATTTCACAGTTATCAATAAAATCTTGTATCTCGGTCATATTATTACTATGCAGTAAGCGTTGATATTCTATTCGCTCTATTTTACAGAAAATCACGTAACGCTCCACGACATTGGCGTTAGCAAAATCCTTGCAGAGTTGCTTCATTACACTTACAGATCACGTTAACGTTCTCAATTGAATTACACGCTGCTTGAACTTTTCTTTTATACTGATTTGCCTCTGCGAAAGTGATACGAGTGATAACTAGCGGTGACTAGCAGTTGTATATAAAGAGATGACACATCGATAACGGAGTTAGTTAACTAATAATCGTCACAACGTTAAGATGACGAAGTACGTGGTTGATGTTCAAGGCTTTAAAACCATGCACAACGAATTGATTTTTTAAGAGGTCGCTATTAAACCTCTTCAAGAAAATGCTACACCGTCAGTTTTTGTCTTTAAGCCCCCTTATTCTTGGGCACAGCTCTTACCCAAGAACAAATGTGAAAATTGATGGTTGGAGTTTAATTACCACGGTCTTCGTTGGATTTCCGTAAAAGTTTCCTACGAGGATCTAGCTACAACCTTTTAAGCCATTATTAGAGAAAATGATGTTATTTACGTAAAAGGTCTTGAAAAAATTAAATGGTTCTGCCGTGTGCTATTTAATAGGTACATTACTCGTGGTATGATTTATACGCTTTACTAAATATTTTCGTTGTATAACTATTTTTGTAGGTACATTTATGATATTAATCAATGTTTAGCTTTGAAAAAAATAATCATGGATGATATCAAACGCATGAATTACCAATTTAATTCAGCTCATTGTGCTGTAAAGAATGCTACAGTTTTGAAGAAATGGATTTTTAAAGAGCAGCAACGACAAAACGATATTCCTTTCTTAATGTACACCTGATACCCAATACTTATGCAATAAATAAGTTCTTCATGAATCTGTGTCAATTTTTTGTCATTCACGCCTCCTTATTACTGTGCCGATTAAAATTACTTTATCGTATCAACTGACTCTCTTTGTTGGCGAGGTACTGCGGTGAATAGGAGTATGCCAAGCAATGTTGCAATACGCTTTTGGTCATGAAATGGTATACATGTTCTCTCTGGCAGTTCGTATCACTCGATACGCACGCTCTTGCTAAAAAAATATTACGCTGGTGCATTATATGCCTAAGTGAGAAGCGGTAAATCATCGGTCACGGCTAATGCATGCATGTAGATGAGAAATGATTGCTATATTTATTGGCAAGGTACTGTGTCAAAAAAATGAGTGAGCAAGCGTTGAGGAATTAAAAGGGATACGCGATTTACTTTTAGTAATAAAATAGTATACATGTTTTCTCTGACAGCTCGTATCACGCAATACGCCCGCTCTCAAGAAAAAAAATATGGCCCTGGTACGTTATATGCCCAAATAAGAAGCGAAAAATTATCGGCCACGGATAACACATACGTGTATCCTAGCATGACTCGTTGCGCCTGCTCTTGCTAAGATAAAAATAATACACTGGTACATTATACGCCTAAATAAGAAGCGAAAAGTCATCGGCCACGGCTAACACATATGTGTAGATAAGAAATAATAGCTCCATTACTTGGCAAGATACTGCGTCGAGTAAGCCAACGTTGGTCGCAGTTAAACGGGATACGGGATCCGCTTTCCCTAATGAAATTTTCTCTCTAACAACTCGATACGCCCGCTCTTGAAAAGAAAAAAAAAACAACGATTATGCTGAGACTCCTAAAACAACAAGCGGAAGAAGAAAAAAAAAACATTTGCTGATAAGAAATACACGTTCATTCTTGATCATCTCCCTCTTGCGCTGTACGTTGGGCTTGTCACCTACACATTTTGAACCCATCCCGATGACGTAGGAGCTCGATTCACGGTTGGAAAAAAAAGGGGCCATCAGTACCATCCGATTTCACAGGTACCAGTATCTGGAAGCCCCCCTTCCCCTGACGTTACCACCCGAGTAGTCCTCACCACCTGCTGCCAAAGTTCCCCCACTACCTCTTTTATACCGCCCAATTGTGCTCAAGCCTCTCGCGCCACCACCCGATCAGCCTCTCCCCTACGACCACCTCTCTTCCACCCACAGCCCAACTATAGCTACAGCCTCTTCCCCCATTACCACCTCAGGGGGGTAGCTGGGGGGGTGCAAGAAGTCCTATGGCTTACCTACTTACACATCCATTTAAACTTATATAAATAACGAATTAATTGTGTACCTACAATGATATTGAAGATAATAGTTATATTAATAAATGCAATATAACTGTCTATTTAATGTTAAACAGTAAAACCAATAAGTGAATGTAGATAAAAGGCGACTGATATAGAAAACTGTATATGTATGGAGAGAGATAATAATGCAATTAAATTAAGAGTAATGGGTACACTCACAGATTTTAACCACGTTATCAAAATATTTCTTTAAAGCGCGTTCATTCTAGATAAGTCACATTCACTTATGAACATATATGTATAAATTTGAAGAAAAGAAGATTAATTTAACTAATGCTTACAAGGACAAAATCAATAATATAAATGCAACGCAAAACATTCAAATGCACTAATACACTCTTTTCTGTACTTACTAGTTTTAGCAAATGAACTTTTGCGATTCAATAAAACTATTACTGAAAAAGTCGTATAGACTCTTTATCATGAATTTGCATTGCATGACTTGCCTTTTTGTTCTTTTTATCTTTTCATCGCCGCCATTCAATGCGATTCAAAAATAAAACCAGTGGTTAGTCATGGGAATGTGGATGAAAGTAAAATCTTAAGACTACGAATTATTTATTTACTTTAGTTCTGAAATAAAGTAGTAGCTATCTAAATTATTTACAATTTTTTAAATTAGAAGTCTAAAACTATAGCATTTATACTATTATGTGGTTCGTGCTAATACATATGATAATAAGCATATCTCTTTATCATATTTATTTTGAAAAATGAATTATGAAGCTTATTACACGATGATAAAGGCATTTCTTGAGTTTAAAATTCTGAAAATCATGCAATTTGTCACGAAACTATTAGTTTTGAATCTTAGACCAACGTATACTGAGGAGTGAGAAAAATTTTATTAAAGAACTTAATAATTTACGTCCGATGAAGACTTATTATCATTTAATAATAAATTCATTTGGAGTCCTTGACAAGCGATTTGTAAATTATCGAGTTAATTTTTCAGCAGGAACCCTTAATACTGACGTAAAGAAAGAATGTTATTTTGATTTTTTTACAAATAATTAAGGTTTCTAAATTAAGGCTATTAAATAACTCGTAGGATAATTGTTAATTACTACTGATAAATTTGCTTGAGGAAAAGAGGAAAGTCATTAAACATGCAATTAAATATTTAATTACTTATATCCTCATTAATATTAATAATTTTAGGATAATATAAGATATTATAAAGCATGATTTGATTAATAACGAATAGTGACGATGTGACGACAGTTAATTGCAAATACATGTGTGAGCGTATGTGTACGGTCATACAGCCAATAGTGACACTAGTCACGTATATACACCACAAATCGCCGCACACGTGGGAATTAAAACGCAGTGGAACATGCATGGGTAATTAATACTATTGGTTGTACACTATACACTTATACAGTAATACTGTAGTTACATGCACCGTATACAGCTTACAGTACACACATTGACACATGGCAAAAATCTATACACTAATATAGTACGTAGTTACTTATAGTTAAAAGTTACCTTGGTAAATCGGTATCTGAGTACCTAACTTAATAGTTACGTACACCATTAACCTACACCATTAACCTATGTATATGCCGTATGATTTGAAATTCAAATGCGCACTATGCGCACTGTGCCATGGCTGCTGTTAGACAAAGAGAGAGTACTTAGGCCATATGAATATGGATACTGCTATACCCCACCACACTCCGCCATGCCATCAAGCTACTCTCTTCTTTTCGACCACCAGCCAATACAGAGCGGGCTCCCCCTCTCTTCCCACCCTTCTCCCTTACACTTTATTCGCTGGCGCTCACACATGACTCTCTGCAGGAATCACTTTGCTTTAAAATAAGAGAAATCTGACGCAAAACCTAGAGTCTTCCCCCATCCAAAATCGTCCAACGCGCTTAAAGAAGTTTTCACTTTAAAAAGAGAACATGTAGCTGAAGATAGTTTTGTTTTACCTTTGTTGTGTGGTTAAGGCACCCACTCTGACTAGTAACCATTTTTAGTGTCTTATGAATAGTCTGATAGGTTATTTTATATTTGTAATTACTTTAATATAACTTGTTTTGCGTAATTAGTCCCAAAAAGGTTATTATACATTGAAATATTGACTAAAGTATTAGCAGTAAACAAATTAACCCTTCTAAATAGCCTTTTTATTGAAAGGTTTACTCAAAAGTCAGTGTAAAAGTCAGGCAAACGAGTCGTTTGAAACATTGAAACAACAATTTATTCTCTTATGAAAAGTACATTGAGTCTTGCTTATTTGAAAACATTACGAATGTTATACATTTGTTTTAATTTATAAAGCTTTCTGTAAAAAAATTGAATTGTTACTTTAGCTTTACTGGTAAGAAGTTTTCTAAACAGGTTCATTTCAAACATTGATTTATATCGTTAAGGCAAAGGCAACTTGTAAACTAGGCATGGATTTTTTATATTTAATTTGCCAAAAACAAGTACGATTTCCTCAAGAAAAGCTGTTTTTTCTAGTTTTTATTAAACTTTTCCAAAAAAAACAGTATGAACTTCAAGGCGTTAGTATACAGAACAAGAAAATGTATTATAACTGACAAAAATCATGCACTTTTTCAAAGTTATCTTCAAATAAGTAAGACAGTCTAGCGAAGGCATTCAAGTAGCATTTCTACATTTGGTCAAGGAATACCATTAGAAACAATTAAAATGCTTATCTGACCATCTATCTCACTTTGAAATGGTACTGACAGAAGCATAACCATATCTCTTACGACTTTTTATACGTTTTTTTGAAGCTATATGAATAAAATATGATATTTTGCTTCTCACAAAATTTTTATAGGAATAGTACAACATATGCTTACAAAACTAAAGATGGAAACGAAACGCAAAATGTTAAAGTAAACAATGTGATTTTTTTTATAACCTTTCCCATTCAATGTGATTTTTAAGTGTGTAAGTGGCCTTTTCTCAGAAAAGTCAGTTTAATTAAATATATAAAAAAAATAGTATAATGCTTGTGTCATGAAGAGTTAAAAAATTAAAGTTTTTGTTGGACTTAGAAAAAAAAAACACTTAAGCAAATAGATTTTTTTCAAGGTAAGAAGCAGAAGTTTCAATTAATTAAGTCTTATTTCTGAAGTCTTCAGGTCAATAATTCATGAAATTGATTAAAGTATTCAAACTTCAAGTCTTGACTTGTTTTTTTAAGTATACTATTCATTTCATTTACGCTCACTCGTGTGTTTGCACCTTTCCATACATATACGTACTGTCATAAACGTAGCTCATGTTAAGCAAGGGACAAATATTTATTGAAACAATAACCTATTGGTTTTTTTGTTAAAACGTGAAGTGTATTACACACCTAAATTAATAGAAAACACAGTTAGAAAGACAAATATTTCGACTTTGATCGGTAGTTATTACGCATTACTGTACAACTTTAGCAATCTAACCACGAGAAAATTGTAACTAAGAAGACTTTACTTTGTAAGAAACTATTTAAGCAAGCGTTCAAGGTCAGTAATTTTTTCAACTACATATAACAAATAATTTCAAAAAAATGAATTTTTCTATTTTTTTTTCCTGTTGGAGAATAGTTAAACTTATTTTATACAATTGTAAAACAAAGAAGACATGGTACTTCGAATTATTTAGAGAATTTTAATTAAGTTCAAGAGTTTGTTTTTTTAAGTTTTATGATCTCTTTTTTATTAAATTTTAGATACCACAAAAAACAAATTTATTTTTACTATGGCAAAAAAATATTTCAACCTTATTTCTTCAGCTAACCTTTGAAATAACGTAATTATACTTGATTTCTTTCTGTTAAGCCATCTGATCGTAGAAATTTGATAACTTTGGTACTATGTATGAGCTAGTCTCAAAGGTACTTCGTATAAAAAAAATAAGAAGCAAAGTACTTTAAATTTTAGGGACGTTTTATTCAGGTAGTTGTCTCCGATAAACACTTCTAAAATTTTCAACATGGCTTATTTGAAAGTACACGACTAAATTGGTAGGCTGTAGGTATGTGCAAGTGTATATGTGCGTGTATTTTAGTAAAGGGGTGAACAGCACCAGTCAGGCCTGCTCAGTTCTAGTTTGACCATAGTCGAGCATGCAGGCTAGGCTCAACTTTCCTCAAAAATGTGTCTGTGTATATTCTGTAAAGTCCGTTGTAATAAAGTCAGTTGCTAACCGCTTATAAAGTTAATGGAGTCAAGTCAGTTTCTAACATAAATATTTTCCTTTGTTAAATAAAGTCATCTTTTAATTCTTTCCAAAGCACAAAAGTCCTTAGTTGATTGTATTTTCTCAATACACTAGAAAAAACTTCTAGTTCATTTTGTGTTTGATTTTTGAAATACCGAGTTTTTCGGATGTGATTGCATTAAAAATGTATGCTTAAGAAGCAACTCCTATTACTACAGTGACTTTAAGTTTTCATTAACTTCTTACAAAGTTTCTAAGAAGTTTATTTATATTTTTTTTAAAATTAAGGAGAAAATATACAGTACATTGAATACGAAGTGTGTTTAAAAAGTAACAAGAATTTTTAAATTTCGTGGGTTTGGAGAGTCCACCTGTATAAAAATTTGTTTTTATTATGTTGGTACACATGACACTTAAATACGATACAATTTTCTGCAATATTCGTTGCTTACTTTTTAAGTGGCAGCCACTAACGTTAGACGTGTTTTTCAAGCTCGGCGATTTTCGTTTGTGAAAAAAAATGGATCAAAAAATTTGTGTTCAATTTTGCGTAAAAAATGAAATAAACTGTAGTGAAGCTTGTAAAATGTTAACAAAGGCACATGGTAAGTCTGCTATGAGTAAAACAAAGATTTACGAGTGGTATAAGCTTTTCAAAGATGGCCGCAAAAACGTTAAAGATGACGAACGACCCAGAGGCCAAGCACATCAACAACTAATGAAAACGTGAGAAAATGGCATAGTGCATTATGAATTCGAGCCACAAGGTCAAACAATCAATAAGGAGTACTACCCACATGTTCAACGCCGTTTGCGTTAAGCAATCTGAAAAAAACGCCCGGATTTGTGGCAAAACAATTCATGGCTTTTACACCACGATAATGCACCTGCTCACACTTCATTGCTTATTCGTGAATTTTTGACTAAAAACAAATCTGTAACGATGCATTAGCCTCCATATTTGCCAGATATGGCTCCATGTGACTTTTTTCTATTTCCAAAAATAAAGAGAACATTAAAAGGCCGTCGTTTTACAAGCATAGATAACATTAAAAGCGAATCGCTGAAAGAGCTAAAAGCTATTACAAAGATCGAGTTTCAAAAGTGTTTCGAGGATTGAAAAAAGCGTTGGCTTAAGTGCATTATATCTGAGGGGGATTATTTCAAAGAAAACAAAAGCGAATCGCTGAAAGAGCTAAAAGCTATTACAGAGATCGAGTTTTAAAAGTGTTTCGAGGATTGAAAAAAGCGTTGGCACAAGTATATTATATCCGAGGGAGATTATTTTGAAGGAGACAAAATAGATATTAATGAATAAATAAAAATTATTTTCATACAACGGTAATTCTCGTTATTTTTCGAACACACTTCGTATGTTTCAGCTGTTGTAGATGTCCGTTTTTAATTTTTTAACGTTCACTTTTCAAACCCGATTGCTTATATAAGTTTATTCATAAATTCTGCTGAGAGTTGGGTTAAAGAATCAACAATACAATAAGCTTATGTNTAAGTTTATATAAAGTTTGGCTCATTGCCATTGTTAAAGTTTAACAAAACTTTTCTAAAACTAAACTTTACAAAAATTTTTTCCGTACAAAAATTTTCTTACACGGGATGCTTACATGAATCCTAACAATCATACTAAATTGTTCACTTGACGTTGGTTTTCTTTTATTTTGTGAATACATTTTTGTGCTCCCTGTCCGGAGCTCACACACTGAGTGATACATTAACTGTAAGTCACAAATAACTTTGCAAATTTACTTTTTTTTTGCCGTAATTTACAAGTACTTGGTGTCCTGTTCTTTACAATCTTTTAGTTAAATTTTAAAGACACAATTCTTCAACTTTTATTGTTCATGACTTGGTGATTTATTGAAAATGCTTACCACATATTAAATATATCTGACTTTTATAAAAAAATATAGTTTGAACCGTTAGGCAACAATGCCTTTGGCTTTTATTTGTTTTTAAAAAAAATTAAGCAACTACTAACAAGCAAGGTTAATACAATGTTTTAGTCATCAAGTCCCTTTCTCTTTAGCGCACTTTAAGACTTAGTGTCATAAGGAAAAACAAAAAATTCTACCTAAAAAGTAAAAACTTACATCTGGGGAGCATTATCTACAAGTGGTGTAACGAACTGTCACTATATTTTTTGTATGATTAGCTTCAAGAGGTAAATATCTAATTACAAAAAAGCTTAATAATAATCTAAATGTATTCAATAAGCTTGTCAGTTTAAAAAATTTAACTGCTTACAATCGAGTGATTCTTAATCATTTAGAAGTAAGACTTATAAAGTTAATACTTGACTTTTATTTATGTACAATGTTAGTATTGCATTCAAGTAAAATTTTTTCAAAAAAAAATTTTTCAATAGAATGAGATTCTCCATTTTTCATTTATGTTACATTTCTTTTAAACTAGTAGTTAAACTCGTGTCAATAAATCCCGACTTCTAAATGTATACTTTCATTTTTTTAATCTTCTAAAATTCGCGTATTAAAAATTTTCTTGGTTAATTCAGTGCGTTTGGAAGTTTTTGTCAGTAACTACATAAAAATTTACGTACAATGCTCATCTTGTATGACGTATCTATTTTGTAATTCCTTAGGTTAACAATATTTAGTGATTTGTTATTGATAGGTTGTAAAGTGCAAATACAACAAGGCTTGAAGATGTTTAATAGTGACCATAATTTTTTTGAGTTTTATGTCTTTATTCATACAAACTTTATTTTAATTTTTTTTCAGTAAAAGGTTTCTAACTTTTAATAGTTCTACCGTAACACTTAAGTTTAAACAGACTATTGCACACTCAATAAATTTGTGGACAGTTTTCTTTTTGAAACTTAGCAAATAATAATAAATGATTTTCAAACGACTTACAGATATCAAAGGTAACTCAACACAACACTCTTAACCGAAAGACTAAATTTGGGCGGTAGAACGACAAAATCAATCGATTTCCACTTTTAAAAGGGTAAATCATAAAATTTCTGGCTTATAAAGACAACATGATAGAACTTGATCTATTTAAAAGACAAAATTTTATACTTTAAGAAAGAACTAATATCAGTTTACCCTTTGCAAAAGATTACTTCGCGTAATTTGCAAGTTTAAAAAGACAAAAAAGAAAATTTAATCTTCCTAAAACATGAAATTTTGTTTTTATACTTTACAAAAGAATGAAAGTCGATTTAGTCTTTTTAAATAAATCAATTTAATATTTTGGAAGTTTAAATTTGATACAACAGCTTATATAACAACAGCTTTTTTTGATCAGTGTTTTAGCCCAGGGCGAATCAGAAATTGAACAGGAATAATTATTTTTTAGGATAAAACTTTTTGAAGCTAACTGATTTTAAAAATGTTCTACTGTACGTAAATAAGTATGTGTTGCCAAACCAAAATATGGTCAAGTATTGCTTCAACAAATTTTTTTTAAACGAATAAGTAACAATATTTTTTAGTCATAAATAGATACTTTAATGTTCTTTGACACATTTGAAACAGAAACCTTTTTGGGATGTATATACCTAAACCCCACAGTATTTAAGTAAAAAGCTCCCAAATCATCGAAAAATGCGTTTTTTCCAATTTTTTATTTTTCATTATACTATGACTTTGGAAATCTATATACGCATATATACATATACGTAGACCAAAGTCAAAAAGATAAACTACCATCTTTCCAAAGTTTATACTTATAATTAAATGTTTTAGAAAGACTAAATTCGTAAAATTTGTCTTTTTTAAAGCGCAAATAAGAAAGCTTAGTCGTTTACAAAAAGGAAATTAAAATTTTTACTTTTTGAAAGACAAAGTTAGGTGATTTGCCTTTTAGTAAAGAATTAAGCCATCAATTTAGTATTTACTATATCTAAAGTTGTAGATTTATTCTTTCTAAAAGACTAAATTTGCAGACTCAATCTTTTTAAAAGAAGAAAATGCATTGTTCCTTCTATGTAAAGTAGAAAAAAAAAATTTATTCTCTTAAAAAGCATAAATATCACATTTTATTTTGTTGACCCTGAAAATTTTGTCTTTTTACCACCCAAACTTAGTCTTTTGGTTTAGAGTGTACTTCTTGAGAATTTCAATATTGAATTCTTTAAAGACTGATAGTTTGCTTGTGGTGATAAACACACAATAGCTGTCAAGTATTCACATTCAATATGTTGGGGACATTATAATGTATTTTAATAAGTCAAATACAGAACAGTTTAACTGTTTTTTAATAATGACGATAAAAAGTAAAACCGTTACGTACTATAAAAAAACAGAAAACTTCGAACTTATTAGAACTATAGTCACCCGCGTAACAAAAAAAATGTTTAGAAAAACTTTGTTCAAAGTTTAGATGAAAAAAAGGTTTTTTCAAACCTTTCCAATGACCCATTTTCACAGTTTTCCTAAATCAAAAAAAGAACTTTGACAAACTTTTCACCAAGTTATATCAAACTATAATATAATGTTGCTATCATTCGTAAATTAAAAGAAAATCTATAACAAAGTTGGTACAAAGTTTAAATAAAGTTTGAAAAAAACTCACTACATACAACTAAATAGTAATATTGAAGTTTGTGTGCATTATATTTTAACTAGATTTACATTAAAAAAGTTGAGAAAAACATTTGCCAAATTCTTAATAACTTTGTCTCATCAATAAAAAGAGTTTTTTTAGCAAAAAAAAGTCATTACTATAATTTAGTAATTATAAGTAAACTGGCTACATTTTTCCGCAGCAGTTATCAAGCTGGTTGATGATATAAGGGTTGGTATTGATAAGTAGTAGGTTATGCTTCTGGTAGCTATTAATTTTTCACGAGCTTTCGACGTTGTAAACATCAAACATTTTTATAATAAGCTCTACAGTTTGGGATTTTCGAGCTCTGCCTGCAACAGGGTTGAATCTTACCTCATTGATAGGTCTCAAGATGTAATTTCGTCAAAAGGTAAAAGCTCTAAACCTTGTATGGACACTCGGAGGTGCCACAGAGCTTGGTGATGGGGCCACTGATTTTTTCCTTTCCATGAATGACATTAGTTCTGCAATTAAGCACTGCTCATATTATCTTTGTGCTAGTGACCTATGTATATATCTTTATGGTTCAATAGATGAATTGAAGAGTATTGTGCGTGGGATTAATGAGGATTTACATAATATTTTATTATGGGCTCTCTCTAATGGCCTACTTATCAATAAGGAAAAAGCATGTGCCTTATCGTTAGGGTCACGTAATTTTATGAGTAGACTCCAGAAAGACCCTGTACCTGACGTTTTGCTTGATGGTTTTATAGTTCAAACTTCTAATACATTAAAAATACTGGGCATTGTACTTGATTCTACATTGAGCTTTTGAGCGCAGTGCTGTACTACTTCAAATAAATGTTTTTCTGCGTTGTATCCCTTTCGTAACTGCGGATCATCACTTCCTCGATATTGTAAGCTTACCTTAGTCGTATTGCTTATACTACCATTCTTTGATTACTGTGCTGGTTTGTTTTTTCCACTCTCTAAGGAGCTTAAAACAAACTTTCCAAAAGTATAAATGCGGCTATCCGCTTCGTAACAGGAATACGCAAGCACGAGCACATCACATCCGATTACAAAAAATTGAATATGCCTCCCTATTCCCTTCGGGTTGAATATCTTACGCTTTTATTTCTTGCTTCAATCTTGCGCAGTGGTCAGCCACAGTATCTATCGTGTAAATTTTAATTTAGACCTCATGATATGCCTGGCACAAAACGCGCATCTCACCTGGATCTGCTTATCCCTCCTGACGCCCTTAAGTTTCTACATGATTCTTTCTTCGTTAGTAGCGCTAGTGTGAGGAATGGTTTGCCAGTTGCTATACGTGAATTTTACCAGCACCCGTGTTTTAAGAGTGAAGTTCATAAATACTACCAGCTTGTGTTCGACAACTCGCGTTAATTGTAACAAAATCTTATTGTGTTGTACTATTCATTAAATTACGCTTTCCATTACTACTGTTACAAATTTTATTTCTTGTTTACTACGTTTTTATTAATTTTATTATATTTATTTATTTTTTTTT